>JASAND010031771.1:0-53747 GCA_030248195.1 Trissonchulus latispiculum | reverse complement strand
ATTACTCTGCTGTATATTGCTTGAAATAAAATTTTTCCGCCAGTTCGCCAGGCTTACCTTAGCATTATCGTTACAGCAATAATAGTTCCGGCCACGCACAGCACAGAGCTTAGCTAGGATAGGAAAACTAATGTGATTTTCGAATTCTACGACCCTGCAAACCCCCTAGATAAAGTTTCTCGGGTGAAAAATGACAACTTTCGAATTTAAGCTTGGGTCAGCTAAGGTTCCGGTCGAGGGTCACATAGAGCACGGGACTTACATACTAGAGAAAAACTAAGTTCATTTTCGAAATCTACGACCCTGAAAACCCCCTATATAAAGTTTTTCTGAAGAATTTAGACAAATTTTAAATTTAAGCTTGGGTCGACCGTGGTTCCGGTCGGCCACAGCGCCGCCTTCAGCGCCGCCTCCTCCTCCACCCCCTAGCACCACAGCGCCTCAGCGCCGCCTCCGCCTCCACCCCCTAGCGCCGCAGCGCCGCAGCGCCCCTCCACCTCCTCCACCCCCTAAATCTACCTCATTTGCCCGTCCTTTACTACTACTAACAAAACAAAGAAACTGAGTATCTCGTAATTTCATAATCGTCAAAAATTAATTAAAGTCTTGATATATGTAAGTAAGTGAGACTATACAATTCGTTAATTGCTTCACACAGTTTCTTCGGCAAATTTCAGTTCAATCGAACCGTCGTTAGAAAAATGGAAAAACTTGTCGCCGTAATTAGATGCTCGGTTAGTCGGTTAATTTCGTAAATTCCAATGTTTATATGTAGGGATCCAATTAGTATTTCTTTCTTTGTTATGCATGACTTTGCCAGCTGTTTTGGTTATTATGCTGACAAAGGATATTCTAACCTTGAAAACTTTGAGTTGCGTGAACAGCTGGTGTACTGCATAAAAATATTAAGGTATGGTCATAATAAGCCTGTAGCGCCTCTACCAGGGCTGGAGGACCAAGAAGAAACCGAGAACAAGTCCGAACGGGAGGCGTCAGGCATACTTGTACCCACGAAACAAGGACCTAAGAGAGAGAAGGGACGAGGAAGGTTCAGCTTTTCATTCAGAATTGAAAGTAAAGAAATGTCCGGGGTTTGAACCACGGCACTTCTGATCCCGGAACAGACGTTTGTCATAGTAATTTCTGTATTCAGATTAGCTGACCAATTTCAGTTACTGTATGTGCTAGTTCTCGAAACTTCAGATAATTGCTTTGAACCTTTCAAAACAAATCCACTTTACAACTACATACATGCTGTGAGTCAGCCTTGCAGCTAGTGCCTGCTAACGAAGACGGCGTGTCTATTTCCGCTGATCTTAGTTTTTCGGAGGACTCTGGACAAAGACGTTCGAAACTTTTGTAGACAGCAAGTAAAATGTTCGCAACTGGTACTATATGCTGCAAAACGTCAACGGAAGGAAGAACGCTAATTAATTTAGGTAATCTTGCAACTGAACATCTTTAATTAATTATGCAATTCAATTTTCTATTAACTCCATACGGATGGGATTACAGTGACTTTGAGAGTGGAAACAGTTTTTAATATAATGATCAGGCTGTGTGCCGTATTGAGAATTTCAGAGAATTCTTGAACTTAGGGTTATTGCTAATTAGGACTCAATGTTTTAGTGCGATATTGGCTGAACCTTGAAAGCAATTTGAACACAAGAAGATGCTATTCACTAGTCTTTTTGTTATTTCTTTACCAGACACCTCAGATCCACACAGTTAAAACTTTACACAACTTCTTAAGTTTGATTCCTCCGTCTGATTGTCTATCAAAAAAGTAGTGATCTTTGCTCGTTGTACTAACTTTGATATTTTTATTTTTGAAACGGAAAGGTATTCATTCAAGCTACTTTAGCCGATTTCACACGATGGGGATTTTTGTGGGGATTCCCCAGGGGATTTCCACATGGGGATCCCCACGGGGACTCCATCTGTCCCCACGGGATTGCCCCATGGGGATTTCTATGAGGATTTTCGTGGGGATACCCATGAAAATCTCCATGGGGACGGATTGCTCGCCGAGCAATTTCCTGTGGGGATCCCCATGAAACAACCAATCAGAGAGCAGCAAAATCAGCTGACTTTATTGCCAATGTAGTTTTAAGTGTATTTAACTGAAACTAGAATAGTGTATGTTACCTAACATCGAAAATGAATGCTGTATTAATTAATTTCACCGACTTTTATGAGTCGTTGAAAACTTGTAGAGACAAATGTACAAAATAATTCAATAATCTTGTTGGAGGATCATTGACAGAACAGTATAAATTGCATGGAAGGACTAAATGACGAAGCTATGGATTAAATTATTATATATGCGTGTTTATTTATTTACGTAATTTTTTGTTAACAATTTTCAATGATGATCTTTCGAATGCGTATTTTATATACAATATAACTGTTTGAATTGTTAGAAAAACAGTAAATTCGTTCTAAATTGCACAGGAGTAATAAAATGTTATAGAAGCAACACGTTATTTATAGCAGACATCTCCAGCTGGTGTAGACTGTTAAATGGACTGATAGAATTTCTATTGTTTGGTGTGCAGACTGTTATTTGGACTGATAAAACACTGTTAAAATTAGCAAATTTTTAACAGTAGTTTTATGCAACGTAAAAGTTCAACACTGTTAATATCAGTCTAACAGTTTAACAGTCCAACAGTGTTAGACTGTTAGCTTTTATGCAACAGGGCCCAGGGGATTTTCCCCATCGTGTGAACAGAATCCACATGACAAGGCCCCATGGAGATCCAATGGGGATTTTTTTGGGAAAACTTTCGAAAGCTGTGACCCCTGGGGATTCCCCAGGGGAATCCCCATAAAAATCCCCATCGTGTGAAATCGGCTTTTAACCCTCTTCGGCCCAAGACTCCTCGGGACAAAAGCGGTAGAAAATGACCAATTTTACATTTTTGGCTGCCGCTTTTTACTGAGAGCACCTAGATGGATACGGCACCAATCGATTGAGAAGTAAATTCTGTACATTTTTGAATCCAGCTTTTTCGGGTCTTCGATGCACCCAAAACAGTACCGCATTCTCGCGCTTAAAGGAACATGTTCTCTTAAGTGAAATACGGGCAAATATGGAACTTTTTCTGATTTCACTTAAGAGAACATGTTCCCTTAAGTGAATGTCCAGTACCACTAAGAAGCATTCGTATTTTACTTTTTCATATTATAATTAATTGCTATTGTCAGATTTTGTGGTATATTTGGTATGGATGGCTATTTTATCTTAGAAGAAACCAGAATTTTCAGGAAATTCAACTTTCAAAAGCAATTTTTCAATTAATGCTTCAGCAGTTTTCCGATTTCACTTAAGGTGCTGGTTTCCTTTCGGGTATTTTTGACTCCTACGGCTTTAATCCTTTACGCAAAGGGCTAAAACTTACCAAATAACCTATTTCCGTGCTCTTTAACATTTTAGGACCAGTCCCGTATTCTTAGGCCAAAAGATAAGAAAGTTTTGGTTTTTGGCCTTAAGCTCCCAGTAGGTAGACAAGACACGGGATTGGTTGGTATGGCTGGAAAGAGGACTCGAAAATGAACATTTTTGCTCTTACAACCTTTGAGCTATTTCCAGTGGTTAAGTCAGTATAAGCAAAAAACTGTTTTTAGGGTCAAAAAATGGCCATTTTCGAGGAAATCTGTTTTTTCAAAATTACTGCCACATGTTTAGGACAAAATTGGCTTAGTTATACTCAATCGATACATCGTCCAAATGCACATTTTATGAATGCCTATTAGCCGGACTTTATTGCTTTCAGCTAGAGATTTGGCCGAAAAACCATTTTGGCAAAACAGCGATTATTTTGTTTCGAACATCGATTTCTCAAAAACTACTCGACGGATTCCGGAGATTTTCGGCAGAATCGAAATTCGCACTCCTGCGGAGGGACGTTTTTCTTGGTTTGGGCTAAAACCTATCGAGTAGCAAGAAAACTCAATGCGAAGTTGCGAAATTTCGTGTTCCTGTGCATTTGGCCGATTTTCTCGACCGTTAAGACTTGCTGAGCCAAATCCAAAAAAAACGTCCCTCGGCCCATATGTCCTTCATATCATGGCACAAAAAGAAATTTTGGCCGATTCTACAGTTTTGAGAAATCGATGTTGAAAAATTTTTGGTCTATATTCAGTCTGTCAGATGTCAGCATGTCGGAAAGTTTTCGCTATTTTCTTTCCAATTTTGCTAGTTTCGTAAGCTCATGTTAATGTACAGGTTATAAGCTTTAAAACGATGTATAAAGCTCTTTGCAACACCCAACATTGCGAAAGTTACAGCGTTTCAAAAAATCACCACAAAAGCACTGCACAAAAGGATACCACCACCTTAAGAGAACACGTTCACTTAAGAGAACATGTTCTCTTAAGTGGGTGTTCCCTTAAGCGCGGGAATACGGTAAACGGACAAAATATTGATTTTTGCTAAACTTTCATTGCGAAAATCCGATAAATTTATTTCTAGGAGCAAAAGTTTATTTTGAGACGGGATCAACTATAGGATTGTTGAACCTACACAGCCTCTCCTATCACCGGCTAGTACGGCTTTGCCGCCAACTCACTACAACCGATGCTGGATTCGTTTAAAATAAACACAAAGACATAGCACACAATTTGCCTAATTTATCTATTCCGCCAAAGGGACGCCGGGACTTTATTTCGTTAGCAACTATTGAACCTATTACTCTAAATTGTCATGAGAGTGTCATAGCAAAAATGGAGAACGTCATCATAGCGCCTTTGTGCAACCGGTGTCTGCTCTTTGGAACAGATGGTAAAAAATCACCAGTTGTGCCAAATGCCACCGCGGGCATAAAAGGGTTAATAAAGTATTTGACAAGGCGGCAACTTAAACCGTTTATTATTGCTTGGAATAATTTGCTTGGTAGGCTGGAAAATACTGTAAAAATGCTACTGAAAATTGTGGATTCGAGTCAAGGATGGATCTTTTGGAGGCTGTCTGTCGGCTCTTGGCTATAATTGCCATGGGGTCCAATTCGAGTGTTTTTACCCTGACGTTCTACATAAAGGCGCGAATATTTTAAAGAAGTGTATCACAGTAAAATCACCTTGTGTTGACAAATTTTCCCCCAAAATAAGTAAAACTATTAGTATTGGTTTTTAGCCTAGTTAAGGAGAAGTTCGAGACTACTTGGCTTAAAATTGTCTGGGGTATACCATTTATCACATTTCGCGTAGGGGGCGTACCCCCCTCAATCCACTACATAATCATTACAGTTGATAGTATGCAACATTTTTCTTTTCTTTCAACAGGCATTTGCTGGAGCTTTCCACCTGAAGTTCAAAACAAATTCATTTGTTCACCTCCTCACCGCACCTTACTCCTATTGACATTTCTGTTAAAGGTCGTGGCAGCTTTAAATGTATGCAGCTTACGAATCTGAAACATATCGTTCTAGAAAGTGCACCGGTTTTCTAAAATAGTAGTTAAGAAATGGGTGGTCTGGTGCAGGACGCAACTCGCAACCTTTTTAATAACAAAGGGCCTATTTCTTTAAAGATTAAACTGGTCGGATTAAACGGATTAAAAATCAGCCGGATTAAAATTTTAACAGCTATTTCTTTAATGATGGATAAAACGGATTAAACGGATTAAAATTAACTCGTTTAATCCGACCATTTTTAATCCGCGGATTAAACAAGTTAGTTTTAATCCGTTTAATCCGCCATTAAAGAAACAGCTATTAAAAATTTTAATCCTCCAACTTTTAATCCGTTTAATCCGCGTAGCTGCACGGGGATTAAAAGCTAGTTGAAAATACAGGCGGCGGATTAAACGGATTAAAATTAATCTGTAAAGAAACAGCGATTAAGCAGGTCGCGTTAAAAGTAACTCGTTGATTTTTTAATCCAAAGTGTGAATAAAGAAACAGGATTAGATTAAAATTTTAATCCTAGGTGCATTAAAGAAATAGGATTAAATTTAATCTGTTTAACTCGTTTAACTCGCTGGATTAAATTTTAATCCGTTTAATCCGAAGTGCTATTTCTTTAATGCGGATTAATTTTAATCTAATCCGTTTAATCTTTAAAGAAATAGGTCCTAAGAATAACCTAACAATAATTTTAAACAGATTAAATATCATTTCAAGTACAATGACTTGTATGATAAATATTGAAAAACTATTTTAATTTCTGATTCAGTGAATCCAGTCTTGAAATTTCTTCTTAAAATTATAAACTGCTTACACTTATTATAACTTGAAGTATTTTTGCAGGATTATGAGCTAAGATGATTTTATGCACTTTACAAACCATAGCTAACAACTAACTGACTAGCTAGTTATCAGAGAGGTTACTGCACAGGCATTAATATGTGGCATAGTTCAGATTGGCAAGGCATCGTTAGCAGGCATGCTTCAGCGAAATGAACTTGAACTAAATGAAATAGTAAGAAATGAAAGCAGCTTTTATGAATTTATTTGTTACCATTGCTTCTGCTACTGGACTCATTAAAAGCTAAAAGTTCAAAACTCCTCTACTTCAATGATTTTCCTACAGTTGAGTTTTAATAATTAATCATATCGAACCTATCGTTGGATTTGAGTCCTTACTTGATTGAGTTGGGTATTGTTCGGCACCGACAGAACTGTGACAGATCTTTGTCTACTTACATACAGCGTACCAGTTATGCCGGTTATGGACAAAATGCAGAACGATGTACTTCATGAATTGAGTGCCCGATTTACTCAAAACCCGATATGCGTGTATTGGTTGTTTATTTATTTAAACCCGACGTAGGTGTTCTATTCGATGTTTCTCAATGGGAAAGGCAAACGGTGGCGGTAGTAAACGGCAAAGACATGTTATGCACTTGTGAACGCACCTATATATACGCCTTGATTCGCTTTCTAGAATGCTTTACATGGTTTTCCAGTTGTCCGTAGTTTATGCTAATCATGTTTAAGTTTTTATTAAAATATTTTGTTTCACACTTCAGTTCATGTTAATTTAGTGGTACACGGCTGATGTTTGCACTATATTAGTTCAACTAGTTACAATGACTGTGTTACAACCTTACAAAATAGACAGTTCTTGTATTGTAATGAGAGGCGTGGGTTGAGTGTTTTCTATGCATGCTTCTATTCATATAATTAGTATTAATTCCTTAGAGCGGAAAAATCAGACATACAGCTGAAGTATTAGGGCCCAAAAGTTAATTTTTGCGCTAATGACTTTTGAGTCCTGTAAGGACAAGTCTCATTAGTCTATAAGCGGAAATGATGTGCTATTTGTCGAATATTTACAGTAGGGTCTGTCAAAATTTTCTCTAACGCTCAGCCAGCAGGCCGATGTCATATAATCAAGATTCGTGACTCAGCGTCCTTTGCTGAGTTAATCCCACAACCTAAAATTCGCATTTGAAAGGACAATTTTCAGAATTATTCTGATTATCTCCTTAATGAAGGTATTAGCAGCAAAACAAACAAATTAGCTGAGAAAGTAATATTTGTTAATTGGAATATTTCTTCGATAAACGCACACAGTAGGAAAATGAATAATATAAATTGTTTTCCCCGAATGTTTGGCAAACGGTGCACATGGAGCATTATTGCAAATGCTTGAATAAGATATGTTAGTTTAATTCATGCAAATATCAAGAAATACTAAAAATTATATCCTTTCCAACTTTGTCTTCGCATAATTCGAATCAATGAGAACTGTAATTAAGGCTAATTAATTTTTGCCAATTTATTTTTGAGCATACCTGGTGGTTTCACCATGTCTTGAGACGGGAGCTGCTAGTTTTGGACATTGCATTTCTTACATTGCATTCTTACATTATTTACTTACAATGCGTGCGTACGTGCGTGCGTGCGTGTGCGTGCGCGTGTGTGTGTATGTGTGTGCGTGTGTCTGCGCGTGCTTGTGTGTGACTGTATTTGTGAGTGTACGGTGTGTGGCGCGTGCGTTTCTGCGGATTGAATCTTGCAAAAAGGGACGTCGCACTTGATCCTGTACATCAGCTTGCCTCAGTAACTACAAACCTTGATTTACCTTTCTTTATCATCTTTTATATCCAGTCTTTTGTGTGCATGTCAATGAGACGGTGTAAAGCATAAAAGTATATATATTGAAACTCAATGTCAGAATTTCCCTTGAATTTATCATATTGTATTGGCAAAATGTAGTTAACTCATTAAATGAATTTCTTCAGTCCAATTTGAATGCTGCATCATTAGATACATAGGTATTGTCTGTACAGTCAGCTAACTGCGATTTTCTGCTGGCTAGCATTTTTGCCTGCAGACATTATCCAAAGGTTCAGTGGAGTGAACTAAATTCTTTAGAATTTTTGGTTATATTAAACTTTTTAAGTCAGCAAAATCCTGTGCGTTTTCTGCTTAGTCAAATTTCAGCTTTGTTAGACGAAGAGCAAATTCAAGCACCTTATTGATTACGGTCGATGTAGGCGTTTTTTGTAAAGACTGTAGCTGTTCATCTTCTGCAGAAATTTAGAAAAATTTACTTGATTCTGTGACACTCGGGTCAGTTTCGGTTATGTTTTCGTTACAGCTTCTATTATAGCTTCTACTTACATTTCACTTTTGCCCAAAACACATAAAACTTATAAAGTTATTTAATTAAGTCAAAATTAAAAAGGTTTAAAGCTATGGCAATATTATTCATCCTTTCAAATATAGAAAGTGTGCTTTTAGTTTGCGATTTTGTTGGTTGTTGGTTAAAATTTTATTTGAAAAACCTAAAAATACATGGATGTATTTATTCATATAACATAAGGTCGAGTTCTGGGGAAGGGTTGAACCGTGAGCAGATTTTTGGGCGAGCTTGTATCTGAAGTATTACTTTATCAAAAGAACTGGCAATGTTAATGCCTAAATTAAAAATTTAATTTTGCTGCAAAAATATGCATCAAGGTCACAATTTTTTAGAAAATTTAAACACAAAAAAAGCTTACTTGCTTTGATAAAGCAACGTCCACAGAGAACTGTAGAGACATTTGTACCCACGTAATTAAATATTTTGCTAGTCCTCCTGCAAGGACTCAAATCTAGCCTCCCGTGACAGTACTAGTCCTGCTGAAGTAGCCATCAGTAACCTTTCAGTGGATTCCAAGTCCGTTGGAATGATGGGGAATGAAGCTGCGGGGAAACTGGCAAAATCCCCTGCAGATCTGGATCAGACGAAAGTGAAGATAGATTTCACCTCAGCAACAACTAAAGTCAAGGTTTTCATCAAGGAAGAATGGAAGAATGCAATCGTTTCTGAAAGGCGGATGACACTGACTACATATACTCCAGGAAAGGCCCTGAATACAGTTCTGTAATAGCCAATCTCACCCGCAAAGATTGGTCCTATTCCAGTATCGGTACAGGGTGCAGTCTTGCATTACAGCCAAACAACGACACAGTATGGGAATTGAAGATTCTCCTGCATGTCCAGGCTGAGTGGCGAAAGAAAATTTTGTCCACCTGCTCTTCCATTGCCTCCGGCATCGTTCAGCTCGCAGGTGGAATCTGGGGCCGGTTCCATAAGGTTTTGCGAGTAATAGACCCGACAACAAGACTCATGCTAGTTGTCGAGTCTAGTACCTCAAGTGTACCATAAAACCTTTCTGGTCTAGTAGCTACTAGCACTCAACTTGCGAGTCCAGCTGCTCGCTAAATTATTTGAATACTAGCAGATTTATCGGGCCTCTTTTTTTCACTTGTCAGTTCTAGTACACCTTCAACCTGCTGTAAGCCCCTACTTTATATGTCAGTGCAGAGAAAAGATTTTAAAATAGTTTTATGTCCATTGAAAACAGTGCCTTTGTAGCCAGAAATAAACGTACGATAACATTATTTTAATCAGCATCAGTACTTCCACGGAAAACAATGAATTTTCCTGTTTACCGTGCAGTTAAGCTTTTCTATAAATACTAATCCGATGGTACAAAATCTACATACAGCAAGTTAATTTGTAATGATAATGCTTGTAAAGTGGTCAAACTGAAGTATTATTAATTTCAGCACATAGTGTTTCAGCGATGGATATCATTATTATACTTGGTATAGTACTTTTGATTAACAGTTGTGTGGTTGAGACAGCATTTAGTAAGTGCTCTACTGTTACGGAACTTAGAGGGGCAGGATCGTCATTTCCAGCAGACTTTTATAAGGGGTTGGCCGTTTCATATGCGGCAAATCGATCTTACTATGGCAGAAAGATTGAACATGAATATCTCCGTGTGAACAGTGGCTATGGAAAACGGGTCATTCTAAACCAGAACGCAGAGGAAGGCATTGTTCATTATGCCGCGACTGAATCCCTTTTAAGTACCACCCATGCCGCCACGCATCCAGAACTAACGACATTTCCTGTGGTTGCTGGGTAGGTTCAGCTGATTTCTGTTTGAAAAACGATACACAAATTATGTACGCAATTTCTTGTTGGAGCACTTGCTCATTTCCTTTTTATTAGTAGGACAATGACTCCTTACTTAAACTAAATAGCCATTGGCCAAATAGCTAACACCAATCCAGCCAATGTAATCTAAGTCAGATGTACGTAAAAGAATTCTTACCTATGAACTGCCAAATAGCATAACAATTCAATAACAAGATCGACACAGCACAAGTTCAATGTCAGATCAGTTTACATCCGCATGATATATAGGGTAATGCATCAGATGTAATGATTTTACGCAATCAAACTGTTTTGAAAAGTAGCCAAGCAGTATATTTTAGCACACTTGATTTTTATTTAGCGCATTAGCCATCATCTATAACCTGTACGACATAACAAACTTGACGTTATCGGTAACTGACCTTCCAAGAATATTCTCTGGTGAAATCAGAACTTGGGATCATCCAAGCATTACTGCCGTGAATCCTGGAATTTCCTTGCCTGCTCTTGAAATTATTCCAATTGCCAGGTCAGATAATGGCGGCGACACCGAAATCTTTACTGGTGCACTGTGTGAGTTCAGCAGTGACTGGAAGGAGAAATATGGACGGTTCATTTCACCTGAATTTATCGGCGGTCGATGTTGCAACAGTACTCGATGGCCACTTCAAGGGGTTTCCATGTTTGGGAACAGAGTAACCGGAATGACCGGCATCGTTGCTTCCATTCCAGGAACAATTGGATATGCAGCACTGGCAAACATTTACGGTACAGGGGTTCAAACAGCCCTGCTACAGAATATATTGGTAAATAAGCTGTTATTTTTAGAGCAGATTTCCCATATGTTTTTGCTTAATATAAAAAGTAATACGGTACAGTTAAGCTGGTTTATTTATTTAATTTTGTAGTTATTTATACCTAAAGTGTCTAAATTGTAGTTTGGCGGAATTAACTGAGTAAAAATAACCTGGCTGAATTATTGCATATTACGGCATATTGCATATTATGGCGTGCATATTAATTTTCACAGCAATTGTCATTTTCCATATTATTCATGGAGGAGCGTTTGCCAACAAACGTGGCATAATGATTGAACTCATTTGTTTAGGGAGATACGGTTTATCCAGGAACACTTGAAGTTCAGGCTGCTATGAACTACTTCCTGGCAATTAATCCCGAGAAGACTACATTCGACCTGCTCAATGCTAAAGCTCCTAATTCATACCCAATTGCATCATTTTCATATATGATAGTTAATACTTCCGCTACTCCTGGTAAGGTTATGGTAATTTTAAGTTTTATGTATCAACGCAATGGAATTAATGCACAAAATATAATCAAGTAATCAGTTAATTATTAATGCTTTGGCTGGTCATTCGATATTTAATTGTCACTTAAGCGGAATAAAAATGACCTGTATTTCTGGCAATTTGAATTTGAAAATCGTAGCACAGCAAAGATAAGAGTGCAGTCTTGGATCCTAAAAATTATTTTAAATCCAGTGTTCATTGAGAATAGTTTTCTGCAACTTTAAAGGCCACGGTTTCTTACAGTAAGAGTACATTAGATAAGTATTAACTATCGACTGACTGTTCGTCTAACCGGTAATTAATCTATGCAGGTTAAGCTAGGGTGCAATCAACAGGTAAAAGAGAATAGATCCCTAACAAATATTCCTACCCTAGTAAAGTATTGAAGGCATCATAGAATTTCATGTAGGCTTGCGATTTATTGGACAACGGCCAAGGCAACAATAAGCACTGCAATTACGGTAATATATACTAAGCCCGCAGGCCGACTACACTCGGTCAACGATACACATCAACTGATTAATTGGCTAATTTGGCTAATTAGTGATAAAGCGAAGCCGAGAATTCTACACAGTAGAACATAACAAATCAACTAAAAGAGTTGTGAAATATACATCGCATAGCGAGTATTTAACATAAGAGTGTGCCAAACTCTGTTGTCAGCTCGCGAGCCATGAACTGCGCGCTAAAGCCCCCGGCAATTGCGTACCTAGTGGACTCCCCGTAAATCACTACCCAGTACGCAATTGGTTGTGCTCACTTGTTTCTACAGGAAGACCATTTGACCCTCCCCCCGCAAACCAGACCCATCATTTTTCAAATGAAGACTGATGGGTCACATTTGCGGGGGGTGTCTTACTGTAGAAACGAGTGAGTATGCGCAGCTACGTACTGGGTACTGATTTGCGGAGGGGAGTCCACTGGGCACGTAAATGCTGGAGGGTGGGCAGTTAGCACGCAGAGCATGGCTCGAAAGCTGATAACAGGGAGTGCGACGCTTGTCACACTCTTAGTAATTATGTACTCTTGCTTACACTCACTCTATGTTGTTGTTTAACGTTGCAGTAATGCTAATTTATTTAGGAATGTCCTGCTGTCAAATGGAAGAGCTGGCTGGTTTTGCCGATGAAGCGCTTGCTTACTCCTTTTCGAAGATCGAAGACTCTGGATTGGTAAGAAAAATAATTAGGTTAGAATTTACGCAGATAAAGTAACGATATTCACGTAGGTAAAATCGTTATTAGTAATATTTCGGCTGCTAACTCGCTGAACTACAAAACCTTCTCTCAACAGAGAAACATCATTATTGTGGAGGTTGCTATGAAGATTTACATGGAAAATAGAAAATGTTATGCAAACAAGTTGAGATTGTGTCTCCCGTTGCATGCGTTGTATAAGTGCTAGTTAGAGGGAACGTTAGCTGTCCACCTGTCTCTTGTTCGCTACATTTTCTGGTGCCGTGACCAGGACCCATCTGACTGGTCACCGTGATATTTAAGGACCTTTTCATAAAAAGATTAAACGGATTAACTTAAGGTGGTGATTCCCTTTGGTCACATAAAGTTTGCACCATTATTACTCATACATTACTTGGAGTTAGCCATTTTTATATCAAAATGTAGCATGACATTTTCTCTTTTAAGTGCGTGCCGTGCAAACTAATGTTGCTTTTCTAAAATATTTTTAACACATTTTAGGAACGTCGTCCATTTTGTAAACGTAGCTTAGAAACAAGCTACGTTTGATATTCGTTTCCTGGAGCTACGTTTCACAACGAAGCTACGTTTTATAATGAGCTTCCTTCAGATTCAATTTTTTGTACAAAAAGGTTTGCAACAAGTCAGTTTTTATTCACAGCAGCCAGCCTTTAAAGCAGACATACGGCTCTGCCTTAAAAATTTAGTGTATAAAAAGTGAAGAAAAAATTGTGCTGCTTCAAATATTACACCTGAACAAATCGGAGCTGAATACGTAGCTCTATTCGTTTAAATCTACGTTTGCCAAACGAAGCTCCGTTCTTGAGCTGCGTTAAGTATTTGGACGACGTTCCTTAGAAGAAGTATAATTCTCCAGAATTTTTGCAGACTCAAGTAATTTTTTTCGCTGGACATCGGTTATATCATCCGATACCTCCATCAAATAGCTGGAGACGATTTTTTATTCATTGTGAAATCGCTCGTCCTTATACAGAAATAAGCTGAAATCTGTGCGTAACCTGTATTTTGCCTACTTTTTCCAAATTTGTCAAGCGATTACTTTAGCTTAGAAAGCAGCAATCGGGGCAACTAAAAAATCGTCCCTAGGTATATTTGTGCAGAACACATTTGTTCAGTAGCAGCCCTCCAGCTTGCATGGTGAATGCTCCACAATCTTTGGAAAAAACTTGGTCGTGTTTTTGCAAAAACTACATTTTTTATGATAGCAGCCTACGGGACAGCAGTTGGAAGACGATCATGCCTCGGATAATGTGTCCCTGTGAGATCTTCAGATCGACGCCCTTAGTTTGATTTTACGGCTTGCGTAGTTCAAGAAATGTTGAATTATTTGATTTCTGCAAAAATGACAAGTTTTCGACGCCAAAACAGGAAAATCGGCTATATCTCACGGTAGAGAAAAGCTAGAAACTTGCTTTAAAAAGCAAAAATGTGAAGCTCAATGAGATCTTTCGAATGAATATAGTCATAACTGTATAGCAGTAACCAAACATTCAGAAATTGGGAAAAACCACTGACCTGAAATCTCGGATTTTTGAATCGGGATTGCGCGGAGGGTGTTAGAACGCTAAAAGAACTTATTTCGGAAAGTTTCATCAAATTTCATCTTGATTTACGCCGCCAAATAACAATATGTGCCCAAAAGGAATCACCACCTTAAACGGATTAACTTAAACATATTAAATGGATTAAAAAACGTATTCATAAAATCACGGATTAAACAACTTAAACGGATTAAACTGAGCCACGACTTAAACGGATTAACTTAAACGGGTTAAATTAAGTCGTTTAAGCAGATTAATCCGTATTTTATGAATACACTTTTAATCCGTTTAAGTTAATCTGTTTAAGTTAATCCATTTAATCCGCCAATTTAATCCTGATTTTATGAATGCAAATGAAGCTAACATATTTCAAAAAGTATCTATTCCATTAATATTAATTTGCTAATTGATACTACAATTGTCAATTTTAAGAAAATTTCACTAACATCTAGGTATAAGTAGAAGGAGAGCGTGAAACTGAACATATTTGCTTTCACAACCAGTTAGTTAAAGGGGTCGATCATGAAAATTTTAGGCGACGAATTTCGCTCATTTTCACACATAATCTAACCAAATATTTCGTGCATGTCAAGTTTAAATTTTGAGTTGTTTCGTTCAGTTCTCCTTAAGCGTGTGCGATTTGAATATGAGCGAGCACGAGGGTGCTGCAGCAAACTGAGGCAAATTTTCGCAAATCAACTTCACGTTTTTAATTATACACCTTTAAAAACTATTGCGAAAAGCATTTTCGTACAGTTTACTTTCCAACCGGATGGACTTGATCAGAAGCTTCTTTAAAGAATTTCTCAGAGAAACAAGGCTCCCTGAGGTTCCCCCCGATGTAATGAAGGTGCTGCAACACCCTCGTTTTCGCTGATATTCAAACTGTTCTCAATGAGTAGCTCGTAACTTCTGGAGAACTGAACGAAACAATTCAAAAACTTAAACGTGAGAGGTACAACATTTATGTGGCTAGATTATATGTGAAAATAAGCGAAATCCGTGACATAAAATTTTTCACGATGCCCCCCTTAAGTTCGAATTAGAAAACAACGATTTTGGATTCAAAAATGGCCATTTTTGAGGAAATCAGTTTTTTTACATAATTACTGCCAGATACATTTAAGAATTAAATAAAAAATGTCCCTTGACCCACATGTCCATCATATCAAGCAAGGCATAAAAAGAAATTTTGGCCGATTCTACAGTTAGAGAAATCGATGTTCAAAAATTAAGGGTCAATATTTAACCGGTATGTCAGAAAACTTTTTCGAGAACTTTGCTAGTTTTGGAAACCCATGTGAATGTACTAACTACATGAAAGCTTTTTTCCTACACCCATAATTGCGAACGTTATTGCGCTTGAAAAATCATTACACAAAATGATACTACAACCTTCAGATGGCGTTTTTTTATTTTTTGTGTAGTGATTTTCGAATTGCCATAACTTTCGCAATTTAGGGAGTTAGAAAGAGCTTTATATAGACATAGCATTAAAGCTTATAGTCTATACAGTTGCCCGAATTTACGAAACTAGCAAAATTAGCAAAAAACCAGCAAAAATTTTCTATATATAATATAATATAATATAGAATATATAGGCAATCAATCTTAAAACGTCGATTTCTCAAAGCTGTAGAATCGGCCAAAGTTTTTCATGACATGATATAAAGACATGTGGTCCCAGGGACATCTTTTAGATTTGGCTTAACAGGTCTTCATGCTCCAGAAAATCAGCCAAATGTGATGTGACATTTCATTGAGTTTTCTCGTATATGGTAGGTTTTGCTCTAACCAAGCAAATATCCCTCCGCAATATATAGTCCAAATTTTCACCCTGATAAAAATCACTCGAATCCATTGGTATGTTTTTGAGAAATCCATGCTCAATTCAAAATGTCAAAATACATGTGCAATTAGACAGTGTATCGATTCAGTTCAAATAAACCAAAATTGCCGTAAAATCTGGCAGTAATTTTGAAAAGCTAATTTCCTCGAAAATGATTTTTTGACCCCCAAAATCGGTTTTGGCTTATACTGCCTTAAACGTTAGATATAGCTCAAAAGTTCAGACATTTCATGCCCTCCTTCCATTCATACCAACCAATCTGGTCTATTGACTACCTACTGAGAGAATAATCGCAAAACCCAAAAATTTCTTATCTTTTGACCTAAAAATCCGTTACTGGTCCCAGAATCTTAAACATTATATAGGAAAGTTCATCCATTTCCATAAAGAGTTGGAGACGGTAAGGTTAAATTTACACAGAAGAATACCACCACGCCTTACTGAACTAGTTAGCCAGAAATGTAAACAGGTTGTTAGTTTTAGATAGTAAAACGTATACCTGTATTAAAAGCTATCTCTTTCCAACTCCTAATATATATTTGCAAGTTATGACATTTGAAAACAGCTCAGTAGGAAATAACCACCTACGAGTTCTTTTTAGTAGCTACAGCTTTTATTTTGCTGCTTTCTTTCTAGCTAAAGCTGATGCGTGAGAAAGATGAGAAAAGAAAGTATTCGGGTCGCGCAGTCATTTAAATATCTGAATTTCCAGAACGACGAGCAATTTTATTATAATTAAGAACGATCCTCAGCGATATGATAAAAGCATCGAGTGATAAAACCGATGTCCTACCAAAAAATTACTTCAATCGGCAAACAAATGGAAGTGCTGCACTCGTTCTGTAGAAAGCTAAGAAAATTTTAGAAACCCAAAATACGTTTCATCGCAACCATTAAAAAGAGAAAATGTTGAGCTACATTTTGATATACAAATATTTGCTTAGCTCCAAGTAATGGATGAGCAATGAAGGTTCAAATTTGATGCCCCCAAACGGAATCGGTACTATAATTGATGTTTAATCCATTTAATCCCTGCAAATAACAAGGATTAAACTTTAGTGCTTTTGAACTGTTTTTTAAGTTACGGATTAAACGGATTAAACTTAATAATTTTATGAAAAGGCCACGGATTACAGTTTAATCCGCCAAATTTTTAATCCGTAGCGATTTTATGAATAAGTCACGGATTAAAGTTTAATCCGTCGGTATTTTATGAATACGTTTTTGATTGGCGGATTAAACTAGTCCGTTTAAGTCACGGATTAAACTTTAATCCGTTTAATCTGTGAGCGTATTCATAAAATGATTAAAGTTGAAGTTAATCCGTTTAATCCAATTTATGAAAAGGCCCTTAGACTTCTACAGTTTGACGTGGAGCAACACTGCCAGTCCGTTTACCTGCGCCCTATGACACTTCTCAGAATTTCGTTCAATGGCTGGACCGGTTTGAACATACTTGGTCCTTATTGCCAGCCCAGCCAATGAACCTAAGCCTAACCATCGCAAGTGTCGTTTATTCCTCACCTTGCTCGGTGAGCAAGCTTATCGCAAATCTGATCTGATCTGATCTGATCGCTTTTGGATCTGATCGAAGATGACAAGACTGACTGGAATATCTTAACAGCTGCTCTGAAAGATAGATTTAGGAAAGTGTCTAACACTCTGGAGCTGCAAGATAGTTTCAAGTCCGGCAAGCAATTGCAGACTCAGAGTGTTCAAAATTTTGCAGATCGTCTAATTCTACTGGCAAAGAAAGCTTTTCCCGATGAAACCGATACAAGAAAGGCTCTTGTGAAAAGCCAATTGCTGTCTGGTTTAAAAAGTTCACAATTCGACAGTGGATTGCTGCCCAAGATCCACCCCCGGTAAACTTGACTGAGACGCTGAATCATGCGAAAAGGCTGGAAAAGGTATTTGGTTCCAACGTCCATTTCAAAGGATCGCCAATTCGCTGTTATCAATGTGGTCGGAAGGGACATGTGGCCCGTAACTGTAACTTCGCCACATCTTTAAACGAGTAGCTCCCAAGGTGTTCAGGGTCAATCCTTGGGACGAGCAAACTTTTCTGCTCCATACATTAATTCCATTTCCAATCTGTAATTTGTGGTTAAATTTGTAGCGGTACCAGAGTGAAACTAGCCTAACACAATAGTACCGTTACCCAGCGAGAGCAACTTAAGCGAGGAGGCCGTGGCACAAGTGAATAACACACCAACCGTGCAGGAGCCGGTCGGGGATGCCTCCCATAATTAATAGACCTAGTGTTTGGGTGACACCAGCTCACCTCAGAAATAACAACTAACTAACCTAGGAGCTCAGTAATGACCTACCCAAAGTACACACAACTAGTGGAGATATTTAATTAAGTAATAACAATAATTATAGAATGAGCAGATATGAAATATAGAAATAACAATTAATTTAGGGGGGCGAAACCCAACTGCAAACAGTTATACAGTGAAATAATCTAACACACACTCACCAATTACAATGGGCGAAGCCCCGCTAACGTACCAATGTATCCACTGGGGAGAACACAGGGGGAAATTATACAGTGGAGATATAGAGAGAGAATAGAGAGAGAACACGACTGTACTGTACGAGGGAAAACCCAACACTGAAAGGGGGAGAAGTTTGACGGATAACCCCCTCCCAAGAGAAGCGCCCTCTAGCTGGGGTGTCCCAATCATGTAGCTCCAAAGAGGGTCCCCACCCAATCCAAACCTAGCCTATAGGTGGAAGAATGCTTGCTGACTAGCAAGCCAGTTGGTAGCTAAGTAGATTGATTTCGTAATAATCATAATAACGAAAAGGTTGACCGTTAGTCAGCCTCTTGCGTTACAAATTAACTTGCGGAAATGCAACATTTTAGCTGATTCTGGAAGCACTAAAACAATTTTTAGTCAACAATTTTGGGACTTATTGGGGAACCCTGGTTCATCTACGTTTGTTCCATGCCAGAAAGCCAATCAAAACAACAACTTAGGCGTTCCATCCCTCCAGAAAGGGAACTTGTAAATGCAGAGTTAGACAAAATGATTGCCAATAAAATCATTAAAAAGTCATCGAGTCCTCGGTCGAGTCCGATTGTGCTAGTGCGAAAGACAGACGGTACGATTAGATTTTGCATCGAGTTCCGACGCTTAAATGGCGTCACTGTGAAGGACTCCTACTCGCTACCCAGAACTGATGACACGCTGGACAGTCTCAGTGGTGCGAAATGGCTTTCTAGCTTGGATCTCTTCTCAGGTTATTGGCAAGTCAGAATGAACCCTGCAGATGCCCCGATGACAGCATTTGCGACTCACAAAGGGCTTTTCGAGTTTAACGTAATGTCGTTCGGTATATCAAATGCGCCGGCAACGATTCAAAGGTTAATGGAATTGGTCTTGGTAGGTCTCCAATGGTCCACCTGCCTAATATACCTAGATGCCATTATTATTTTTTCCAAAAGTTTTGATGAACATATGTTCCACCTCCAACATATCTCTGATCGTCATCGGATCGCTACTCTCAAGCTTAAACCGTCAAAATGCCACTTCCTCCAAAAAGAATTGAATTATTGGGGTATTGTGGTATCTGAACAAGAAAGCCGGATTCTCCGAAGGTCAGCAAAGTCAAAAATTTTCCGCGGCCAAACAAAGAAACAAAGGAGAACTGCGATGTTTTTTGGGTTTAGCAAATTATTGCAGACGATTCATCAAAAATTTCTCTCACATCGCTGAACCACTCAATGCTTTGTTGGAAGATTCTTTGGCCTGGAACTGGACAAATCTACAGGAGACCGCATTGAACTGTCTAAAGATTGCTTTGACGACAGCCCCAGTGCTCTCTCTCTTAACCTGATTTCAGGATGCCGTTCCACCTTACGACGGACGCGTTGGGCATACTGTCACAGGTGCGATACTGTCACAGAATGTCGGCGGTCGCGAAAGGATAATAGCGTACGCCAGCAAAACTTTCACAAGTCCGCAAAGAAAGTGGTCTACATTTCAAAGGGAACTTTACGCGGTGGTGTGGACTACTGAATGGTTTCGTTGGCTACTTTCAACAACAACTTAACGTTGGCTACGTTTCGTTCTGAATGGCTACTGAATGAATCTTAGGTATGCCAAATTTTCTGTTTTTACGGACCATAAACCCCTACTCTATTTGCGCAATTTGAAGATACCGTCGGCGAAGGTAGCACGATGGGTTCTCAAGCTTAACCAGCTCAGCTAGGATATTTTTCACATAGCAGGGAAAAGTATACCTCACGTTGATGCGCTAAGTCGAATTACATCCCCTACGTCAATCCTCTATGATACATCATGTTACATAGACTCCGATATTAGCAACAGTTTTAAAATCTCACAGCAGTCCTATCTGGCGCTTAAACGAATTTACAGTGCTAAAGAAAAACGCTTGCCACGAAGAACAATTAAAGATCCTTCTCCCGGTGAAAAGGCATACTTAAAGGATTGGCCGAGGTTGCGATTTAAAGAAAACCTATTGTGGTATCAAAAACCTGGCGGTTCTCTCCGCCTTGTTATACCCAACTCAGAAAGAAAGAGTCTGCTGAATGAATATCATTCGCCTCGAAGTAGTGAGAATTTTGGATTTCGACGCACCAATTTTAAACTGTGAAAAACCTCATTCTGGCCCCAAATGCATAATGATATTAATGAAAACGCTCCTCCTGCTATAGCTGTGCCAGAAATAGGACACCTGGAAAGATTTCAAATTACAAACGTCATCTCCATAACCTCGATACGCCCTTTTGCGCTCCTTGCCGTTCACATCTTTGGTCCACTTACCGCAACCGAGCGCGGAAACAAGTTCATTCTAGTGGTGATGGACCACTTTTCCAAATTTCTTCAACTGTTTCCCCTGGCAACGCAAGGGGCAAAAGAAATTGCGCAAAGCTTGCTAACATTCATGCATACCTTTGAAGTTCCTGAATATATATGGTCCGACAGAGGTGCTAATTTTACTTCAAAGATTTTGTCCCAACTCTACGACCGTCTCGGAATCAGAAGGAAAACAACTACCCCTTATCATCTGGAAGGAAATGGGTTAGTCGAAAGATTTAATCAGACTTTGGGACGCTGCTTACGACACTACGTCAACAACCCACAGGACGATTGTTACTTATTTCTAGATTCCACGGCTTTTGCATAAAATACCAGCCCGCATGAGACCACTCTTGTGTCTCCTTACGAAGCATCTTTCAGGTTCCCGCCAAAATCCCTAGCAACCTGTCTATACCGGACGTGGACGGCAATCGGACCCGTTTTCCTCCGGTCAACGTCAGAAAGATGATCCTCGATAACACTCGCAAAGGGAAAGTTCATTCCTCTCCAGTTCCGGCTAAGTCGTTCGCTGTCGGCTCGTGGGTTTGGGTAAGGAATCATAGTCGAGTACCGGGTCGTTCACCGAAGCTTGGCCCGCAGTGGCTTGGTCCTTGCACTGTTGTCGAAGACCGTAATAACAACAGCTACCTGGTCCGAGATATTTATACTGGCCGTGTTTCCAGTAGTCACATAAAGCATTTAAAACCACTTCGATCAATTCCTCCTGGATCTGCTACTTCCATTTTACGAAGGTCACCGTTGACCGAGTCGAATCCGTCAATCTTCACGCGGAGACAACCTAAGCAACGAGGGTGATTGGGCGTTCATTCTCGTGGGACGACAAGTTGGTGGTCAGTTCCCTCTCAGGACATATCCACAAAGGCTGCGTCAAAGACCGATGCGATATGATCCCATTTCGGGAGAGTTTTATTGTCAGCAAGTTGAGGAAGGGAGGAAATGTGGAGGTTGCTATGAAGATTTACATGGAAAATAGAAAATGTTATGCAAACAAGTTGAGATTGTGTCTACCGTTGTATGTGTTGTATAAGTGCTAGTTAGCTATAAGCTTAGCACGGGAACGTTAGCTGTCCACTTGTCTCTTGTTCGCTACATTATATTCTATTAAAAATAATGTTCTGAAGATAATCTTATTGTGATTAACTACAAAGTAGATTTCAGTTGGTGCTTGCTTCTGCGTTTTCAGGTACCACTCTCAAGTCTCGTGGTTGCCCAGATTAGTAGACCTGCTTTGGAGAAGTTGAGTTGCGGCGGACACTCATCTTGGCAAGACTATACAGATTCTATTATCAACTTAGATCAAGGCCCAAACCAAGTACAGATTTTTCTGATTAGCACTGTTGCTATATTTCTAGTAGCAACTTTGGCAGTAACTCTTGGCATTCTACAATATCGGAATATGCAACAAAGAGAGTCGCAGTGGATTATTGATGGGTCCGCCATACGAAAAGAGGATAAAACATCTTCTCCTGCTGCTAGAGTGACAAGTTCATTAAGCAAACAGGGAAGCCTGCGAAGCAGCAATCTCCATTCCTCCTATTCAGCGTCATGGGACAAGTATGGCTTAATGGTGAAAGGTTACTACGATTCCCAAGCTATGCTCATGTATCCGATTTTTTTCACAAAAACAAATCCGCGCAGATGGAGTTTGAAAACGAAGGCAAAAATATTCAACTTTAAAAGCAGGATCAGCCATGATAATGTTCTGAAACTGCTTGGATTTACTTGTTTTGACAGTGAGTTTGACTTTGTTCTGAGATTACTGTTCTATTATTTCCATCAAGAGTACATGGATTAGAGCTGAAACTTTCGATACTATTACGTACTAAGCATGATGGGCAAGCCCGGTGCGTTAAACTCGCCCCCTGTGACTACAGAAAGTGAGCTCGCACTTTCATTCGCACTGTTCAAACGTCTACCTGCTTATTGATTCGTTATTTAGCGCCAATTTATTTGTTATTTTCATTAGTCAATCGTTAGTCGTGCAGCTTCATTGCAGTTTTTTCGGTATCTGAAGTGATTTTCAGAACAATTCAAATCGTTCACCTCGCCAGAAGGGTTAAAGAGGTAGGAGTTTTTCCCACAAGGTGCGCGATGAGTGTCTCTATCCATTGGGGCCAAAAAATGATATGCACAACTTAGGAGGTTTTCATTAAGCCGTCGAATTGGCCGACGCCTAGCGTTCGCTTTTTCAGCTTTTAAGTGTTCATACTACTATTTAGGTATCCCGTACTGCATTCACGACTACGCTGCTAAGGGAACATTGCATACAACCTTATCATCAACCAGAATTGAATTGGATGACAACATTAAATTCAACATAGCAATGAATGTAGCGGAAGGTCTTGCTTATCTTCATAAGAGAAATATTGTACACGGCTGCTTAAGCACGCTAACGTGCTATATGGATGCAACTTGGACAACCAAAATTGGCCATTGGACAGACTGCAGCTTAACAAGGTAGTCGTTTTTTAGCACACGCACAAAGACCCTGTTTAATGTTAATCATCCAGCGAGAAATAATATTGCCAAATATATTGTTCCAAATTATGTTTAATTGCGATCCTTCCAACTTGAGACAGCAATGATTTCCTTAGTCCATTTGTCAAAGAGAAAGCGGGTTTAACTCCTAGCTGACGCCCAATTTTCTGGATCGCAGGCGCTATAGTGACAACTAAAAATTCTTTAATAAGATTCATGTGAACTACCGAGGCCGGATGAATTCTTTTTGCACTGTCACAATGCACAATCTATCTGTGCGGTACTGCCACTTTAGGCTAAACACGAACTCCTTCCAGCTTCTTGTAGCTGTGTCTTCCGTAGCGCAGTTGGCACTTGGCAGAGCCATGCTTTAATCTTGAAGGAGTGGGTTCAAATCTAATCTCAGATTCGGTATTTAGTCATTCAAATTTATGATTAACTGATATATTTCTTTGGTATTGACTTTAGGCATTCCAGGGGAAAAGGGTGGGCATTAAGCACATTACGTGCTATATTTACATATATTACAATGCTTAGTTCACATAGTAGTCTCCGAATGCCAGAGGGCCCTAATGCTGGACGAGATAATGGTTTAAAAATCCATTAATCCATACTTGGACTTAGCAGATTTAGCATTTATTTACAGATACACAAGACTCTAACACTTAGATATAGTTTTGCTCAAAAGTTCATTTCAAATTATGATCATTGTTGATTTAAATTTAGGATGGAAAGGAAGAGCATATACAAAGCAATTATGGAATTATTTGATTCCATGGAATTCTATAGCTTAATTGTTCAAGCCATTCATACTGATCCTAGGATTTTGAGCAATGTTGTTGATGCTGACTCAGACGTTTACGGACTTGGTGTTATGATGATTCAAATTTTTACGGGCCGTCCTCCATTTTTTGACGAAATGTGCAACTGTGAAGCTCAGGGGCTGGATGCGATTATTAAAACTATGTCCAGAGTTGTTATAAGTAATAAACAGTCAATTATCGCAGCATACAGTGTAGTAAAAAAGCTATCTCCTGGGTTGGATATGCTTATTAGCGGATGTGGGACAGCTGCTGGAACTCGCCCACACGTCGATTATATTCGTTCGCAATTGCACCGACTAAAGCCAACCAAGCGAGGCATTGTAGACGCTATGATGGAAGCAATGGAATCTTATATGGATACATTGGAACAGAAAGTATTGGAAAGAACTTCTAAATTACAAGATATGACCGTTCGTCTAGAGGTAATCACTAATTCTAGGTAATGAATAATAAAATCTGGAGCTTGGATTAAGAATAAGGCAAGACTGTTCAACTATGCAAAACTAAGTGCGCTAAAAATCCATAAAAGCGGTTAGCTGTTAACATAGCATAGTCAAATTCTAGATTTAAAGAATTAGCACTTAGCGGACTGAACTTCGCAGATAACGTGCGAATCTTCGGCGTATCCAATGCACACGACGCAATAGCTTACCAGATGTATCTGCAAACTTATATTGAAGCGTTCTAAAATCGTTTGACTGTTCAAATAGATATTTGTTTCTTTGTCCGTTTCCTACATATAAAAAGGAAGTTATGAGTTCGAGCAAAGTTTTCTCCAGTTAAGGTAAAAGGAGTTGCCATACATTTTCTCCGTTCCCTCGCTGTTTTAATCTTTGTCTTCCAAGTGAGTGCCTTTGTAAACCTATGTTGAATTTCTTATTAATTATTAACCCTTTTAATAGTATTCCCTTGCTTGCCTTATCAATGATCCTGGTTTGTTTATATAGTCAACTAGCTAAGTTTTTGCTGATCAATACTCCGAAATCATACACCAATTTTGGAGACCTTGCTAGATGGCGCGAGCCATCTAGTATTTTGTCCGACAAAATTCACAGAATTTATGTTTGTATTTTTATTTATTTAGTATGCTTTTAGAGTCTAATTCATGAAGTTCTTCCGCCAACCATAGCAAAAAAGCTGTTCAATGGTGAAGAAGTGGAACCAGATTATTTTGATTGTGTGACGATATACTTTTCCGACATTGTTGGTTTTACCAGCATTAGTGCTCGCTCTACGCCGCTTCAAGTTATGAGTTTTTTGAATGACCTTTGGAAACTGTTTGACTCCGTGCTTGAAAGTTTTGACGTCTACAAAGTGGATACAATTGGTAGGTTCATTATTAAACTAAGCAACATGGTTTTTAAATTCCAGAACTGTATCTTTGTATCTTGTATCTTTCAAAATAGGTGTTGCTAATTGCATAAATTGTGGAAACCATTGTGGGCGACAAATTATAACGAAGCCAAAAATCAATTAATGCCATCTGCTTTTTATTGAAATAGGAGATGCTTATATGGTCTGTTCTGGTTTACCAAACAAAAATGGAATAGATCATGCACGCCAAATCAGTTTGCTCAGCTTGGAACTTCTTCAAAGATGCAAGAGCTATACAGTCGCTCACTTGCACAACGAAATACTTCGAATACGAATTGGTATCAATACAGGTCCTGTAACTGCAGGTATAAAATATTTCAGTATCGTTTAATTCCATTTAGATCAGTGCAATTGTTATCGTTCCTTTATGAAAAACTGATCGGCAAAGCTTCCAGCTAAAGTTTATTTACTTTATAAAGTTGATTCCGGAGAATGCAAGCCCTCTCTCTTAATCTCCTAGAAGACCTATCACCTCATCGAAGACGGAGTAAGCAGAAGCCGGACAAGGGGTAGGCAAAACCTGCTTGCTTCGTCTGAATTTTGTTATAATTTTTGATTTGTCATAAAAATTGACCAAAACTTGATTTTTCCCAGGCATTAACTCTTTTGTTGCCAATTCTCGAAATCGCAATTTTAGTTAATTGCTGCTAATATTAAGGTACATGCTAAATACGGGCAAAGCGGTAAGGCTAGGTACGGGTAAAGTACAAGTCCTCTCCAAAACGTGTGTCAAAATGAAAGCACGCTCAATGCTCAATGTTCTAGAGACTACCTCACCCAGCCTTAATATTTGTTGCTCTCACTCATTGAAAGATCAATTGAACTACATAATTTAACTTCTGTAACTTCGGTTTCGGTTATAAGTGCTGCTTGTAAAAGAACTAGTTTTTGAAAAGCAGAAAAACATATAAGCAGCTTCGTTTGGCTTATAAACAGTTCTGCTGTGCACAATGTATTTGGAGATTTGAAAACAAACCCATTAGAATTACCAACATTATTCCTAATATAGGGAAGTAGGAAGTAAAGAATGGATGATGTTAAAAAATTTGCTTTCCAGAAAAGACAAAAAACGCTTACTAATATTTAGGAGTTGTCGGCACAAAAATGCCACAGTACTGCGTCTTCGGTGATGCTGTAAACACTGCTGCACGAATGGAGTCAACTGGTGAACCTTTACGCATCCAGTGTTCATCCTCTACACATAAGATTCTAACAACAAGTTTTCCTTCCTTTGAACTAGCAAAAAGAGGTCAAATTGAAGTCAAGGTAAGTTCATGTAAAGTAAATTTTAAGCACTGAATTACGTAAGACCTTATTTGATGAGAAAACGTATCTTTTATAAGGCTATAATGTGTTATGTTAACTGAAAGCTGTCACACTGCCACCAAACTGATTGAAATTGAACAAAGGAAATTTCCATTCAGTCAATGTGAAATGAAATATGAAGTTCATAAACAGGTACAAGTTGGCGCAACATTCTAAATAGCTGCAACAAGAAACTGAAAATGAAATGGACTTTAAAGAGTCACAAATAATGATATTGTTAATTTTCTAAGGCTAAACAGATTTGCTTCAACTAGGTTCCACGAATTTTCCGTTAAAGGTATTATTCTGACGTAAAAGTTACTTACCTCTAAAAGTAATATATGAGTGGAAAGACCTCAGATAAAATGAACGGACATATATTTCATGCTATTCGCAGTTCCAATTCATGGCAATACAAGTTGTTATAGGGAGGGAAAACTTTACATTTGAAACAACATTTTAGATATGCTTTTCATTGTGTTAACGTTATTATTTTCAATTCCCCATGTTACCTTCAGGGAAAAGGAATGATGGACACCTATTGGCTCCTACGTAACAAAGAATCTACTGAAGATACTATTACTGTTTGCTCAGGTGAACTGGTAAACTTAGAAACGGAAACTGCATGAAACTGAAAATTAGTGATGACAGCATTCAGCATCGAGCATGTGAACTCAGCAGATTTTTTCAGAGCAAAAAGTGCTAACGCCTCCATGAAGCTTCGGAAAGATAATTACAGAAGAATTATATCAATTAAATTAATATCAGACCCGTCAGTTTGACTCTTCTGCTAACGTTGCAGTAATGGACAGGCATATTGCTTATTTCAGTCTACTATCTATCATGTTGTTAACATTGTATAGCAATCCCTGCCAAGTGAATATCTCAGATTTAGAATTGTCTGTAATAAAGGATTTGGATACTGCATTCGTTTGGCTCACGAAATGAAATCAACTTGTCGGTAAGGCCAGCTCCACCAAATTTGCTCAGGGTCCACGGACTGGCGTTGAATAATTGCATAATGCAACCCGAGGCGAAGGCAAAGCTACTGCCGGAGCAGAAGTGCCTGCGCTGCTTTCATCGCATCGTAATCACCCGTTGGCTCCATCCACAAGGGTTTCCCCTCGTGGAAATCCTTGAAAATCTCGAATAAGTACAATGTACAACTAGGCAGGTTGTATCTGGTACTGTTGCAGTACCACTCCTATGTAACATATCCCAGCTGGAACCAGAGAATTTCGGCTTGAAATATTGAAGTTAGCAGTTTTTTGAAAAAGGATCCTTTGGATTCCAAGTTTCGTGTTTGCGGCAGGTGGGTGCAAAGAATTACATTCTCCCTCTTTAGGCGGCCTGGTGTCTGCTTGAGGTTCAGTGTAACTTTCTATTAGAAGTCATGCAGTTGTTGGAGAGTATGCGAGAACAGCTAGAACTAACGAAAAGACATAGAAAAGAAGGAAGACATTTATGCAGAACACGTCCTTTTATTCAAGTCTGACCAAAAGCAAGCAATCAATTCAGCAGACAACTATCTAAAATTTTTATTGTTTGTTTAATAGTTCTTACAGTTACCTAAGTAATTAGTGACCTTTTTGCAGCGTTGCATAGCTGATACAGAATTATAATTACCTTCACTATTACTCACGTTTCGCAAAAATGGGAGTGGTCCAACATAGGTTAAGTGATCACAATATGGCCAATGAGTCGCCCACTATCTGCGACTGAAAGCGAGTTGACCTGATCTAGAGTTTGAGAGCGTTCAGTCTGGCGTCGACTTACTACCAGTCTATTTATACCCTGCGTTTTAATAGTTTCTTCATGTATAAATCTGTATTGAACTAAGAATAAACGCATTTATGTTTACAACAGCTGCCGCTCTAGCTTTATTCCTAGCTCCACTAAAATTTTTCCTAGACGGACCTTACGTAAGATTAGCCTGACTTAGGTGCTGGTTCGGGTATTTGCAGCAAATTTTGAAAGACTGTGAACCACTCGATTTTTGAAATTCAACAATATATCACTTTAAATCTTAGAATATGCTTGTTATAGCTAGGCAGAGTATGTGTAATGAAAATTACATTTGACATTAAATTGTGTGATAAAAATTGCTTTCCAGTCTGTGAAATTGGGTTTGAGTTATGACAATTTCGCCACTCTTTCAAACCAATCTTCCCTCTAATTGATTTTGTTTGGCTCGTAATCATTCAAGTTAGTGTGAGAACTAGGTCATCCACCCGCACATGTTTTATAACTATTAAGTCACAATCAAAGGCCCTGCCTTCTCCTGCGTTGATCCGTCTAAAACAATTAAACAGGACAAGAATATTAATTCGTATCACAATTATTCAGGTGTTAACGATCCCAAACATTAACTTTAGAATCGTCTTCTTCTTTAAAATCTGAAATAATAAAAAAGTACAAATTAGTTGCGAAGGTTCCTAGCGAATTCTTACGTTTTCGTTTTTCTTCCCCCTTTAAAAGGAGTTTTAGCTCCCCTTTCAGTTTTCTCTTCCTTTTTTTTCTGGGCCTTTCATCTTCTCCCGACGTGCAGTTGTCTGGGGAGCGAATGCGCGAATTCACGTAAGGTCCCCATGTGACGCAAGAAGTGGTCATAATTGGCCTCTCCAGCACTAGGCTGGAAGAGGCTGAGAAAGGCGTTTTCACTACTTTAACACACACGTATAGGTAGGATTACGTACGCAGGGGAATAGCCCCTAATAGGAAAGAAACAAATGAAACTTAAAATTTCTGTACTTATGTAGTTTTGATACTAGGTAGGACAAAATTATTAACTTTAACGTAGGTATAAGTTAATTCTACGTACGTAGTTAAGTTGTAGAGGTGGTCCCCCTGAACCTCCCGAAGGGGGTCTTTCCTGTTTGCTTTTCTACGCAATAAAGACCCCTTCCATTGGCCTTTAAGAGGCCTTGAAGTGGCCGCCAAGAGGACAAAACTGCGAACTTTTGTTCCTCCTGGGATTTATAGGTTTCTACCCCGTCTTTGTAAATATAGAAGCAACGACAGACGTAAAGAGGAGCAACCCAAAATAAAAAGAAAACTAAAAGTTCCCCCTTTCAAAATTATGGCTTTAAAACGGCCTTTAAAATCAACCTTAGCAATTAGCAAACTCTTGCTAATTGGCCTAAAAATTCAATTTTCGATGTTTTCTTAATTTTCTTTCAAATTTTATTTCCATTTTCCCTTTGGTCTTTTTCACGTGTTTATGCAGTTTTCGTCTCAGGAAGCAAAACCCCAAACTTTTACTTTTCGCATTTAGGGCTCATTTAGTCTTAAGAGCCAAGAATCCCCAAACTTTTCGCCACTCGAAGTGTGGCCAAAATATTTGCTTTCCAGATTTATAGCTCAGAAGCCATAAATCTGGATCCTTTGGCGGCCCGCTCACGTGGGCTATCGTAGGCCACGACTCGGTAGCCCAATCAAAAGGTGATTGCATGCAAACAGCCAATCGGATGCAGGGGGTCGGAAGCAGACATGTGCAGGAGGGGAAGTTCTGGGGTTTGGGCGGAGGTTTTGAATGGGGCGGCCGAAGGCCGCCGAAAAACCGTGTCAAATAAATTTCTCATTTTTCCGGTTTTTTACTGGAAAAATCCGGATTCTGGGGGGGGTGAGGGACCCCTCGGGGGGGGGGGGGGGGTCGCTGGGGTCGCCAAACTGTTTAGACTACAAAGAAGTTCTGGGGGGGGGTGAAACCCCCCCCCCAACTGAAACCCCCCCCTCTAGCCCAACAAATGCACACGTATGGTCGCAAGACTGACCTCCCTGATGGGGTCTTTGCTGAAAAATTGAATATTCAGTCAATGCCAGTTGAGCTTTAGACGAGAGCAGTTGCTCACCCCCACTCTCCGGATGTTTTCCAAGAGAGGTGTGTCTTCAGCCGTTACACGGAGGCCTTCACATTAGCACCTCTCTTCCCTCCCTCTTCCCCATAGGACGCATTTTATTTTAGGATGAGACTCACTGGCACTTATAGGCTCGACACACACCCCTGTGGACCCATATGCCCTGGAGGCGGTCCACATAGGCAATTCTGCTGCTAATCCTGGGGATCCATTTGCCTTCGGGGCGGTCCCCAGGATCCAATTTCTGAACTTACCGTTACCTCCGGGTCCCGAAGACAGTTTTTTGCATTTGACAACTGGGCTTAGTCCCTCCAGTTTTAGCATTTATTGCCATTTTTGCACATGTGGAGGGTGTGGGCCTTTCGCCCACCATCTGGGGTTAAGATGGGTGACGGATTTAGGTTGACTTGCGAGTCAAGCCCACGCAAGTCAACCACGATTATTTCCGACTTTTAGTCTGAAAACTCCGAATGTTCGTCCCAACTTTGAAACGATCTCTCACTTCAAAATCACCACTTTCTTTGATAAAAACTCTTCAGTTGCGGTCCCCAATTCTAGTTCAAAAAAGCCCGTTTTCCCGTTTCGGTTCCCCTTCCTACCCAATCCTGAAAATAACCCAAAGCTGTAGAAATTTACCAAATATTTGGGGCAATTTAGGTACTGAGGGGGAGGAGCCTTCCCGTCCCCCTAAGCCCTGGAAGTCGAACGACTTCCCGGAATTGTCAAGCAAGATAACCCCCATTTTCTCCACAGCCGGCGGCCATATTTCTCACCTTGCCAACTAAAACTGTACACTGTTCCATAACTGTGCTTTCTTTACTTCTGCCGGCCAAAAGAATAGGTCTAGTCCTAAATGCTGTTTGAAAACGAATCCCTTTCATCTTTAACCTAACTAATTATTAAGCTTTTAGAATGGGTAAACCGGCTCCCCTTTAAATTAAACAGTGTTATAGTGTTTTGTAGTTTTGATAATAATTGCGACAGCAATCATTACCAGACTTTTGGCTTCCAGAACACTTCCGAAATTTTCCGAACCCGGACGCACGTGGCTAGGAATTAATTAGACTAATTAGGTTAGGTAGTAATTAGTGCGGGAAGTAGCCCCGTTTAGGCATTAAGTTACATTAATTATCAACTTCCGGGTTCCTCATAGAAATCTCCACGCAGAGGAGGTCTTGAGTCCCCGTGATTAAACTTAATTAATATTTTGTGATCTGTATGCATGATGGTTGCTTTATGTAAATACCTCCCAGCTGGAGGTCTTGATGCATGTCCGGTATGAAGGCAGGAAATGTGATAAATTGTATGTTTGGGGCTACTCATGTAAATACCTCCAGTTCAGGTCTTGAGACAAGTCCAATTAATAATAATTAATGTAACTTAATTAGTAGATAGGTAGGTAGTTAATAATCAATAATAAGTAGATTAGGTACGTATCCAGGTCAAGAAAGAGCCCATGTTCGAACTCTGTACAGCCTCTAGTTAGTATTCTAAGTAATTGTTCAGCATTGTGCAATTAGTAATTGTCTGGAATCGTAGAATAATTGTTAGTTTGTAATTACTGGACCCCGGAGGCCTGCGTAAGTTATCTTTCTTAAGATGTGGAGCCTCTGCAAGGAATGGGTCCAGCCTGTAATAATTAGATAGATTAATTGGTTTAACTGATAGATTAACAAATTTACGTAAGCTCATTTGCATATTCAGCTCTAGGGCTAATATTAGGCTAAATACCGCACAGTATGACCAGATATGTAACTTTTAGTATTCAGATGGTAATAGTCAGAAGCCAGGTCTAGTTTAGCACTGTGTACCCGTAGATTAGAGGGTAACAGCCCAAGTTTCGGTTTATAATTTAGGTGTATAGCCAATATTAGGTCTATAGTCGCCTGAGCAATCAGTTGCAAGTTTCTAGGCAAAGTAGCTATTAAGTTAGTTTTAGGTTTATGGTGGTCAGTGCTAATCAAGTAGGTAGTGTTGAATAGTGCAGTTCATGTACCATGTCCAGTCTTGGCTCCAACCAACCTCATTTGCATATTTGGCCGAAGAACACCAGATCGGCCAGAAAAGTGTCCAATCTTGTTCATTCACACACCAAAAGAATTCAAATGTCTGAAAGCCGGTTTTGGGCGTCAAAACCCACACTTGGAAGCCAATAGGTCCGGATAGTAGTTGCTGCGGTTTTAATCTCCACCACCGCTGTTTCTAATAGGTTTTAACCTATTTGATTCAGGTTGCTGTCCTGCTGCTGAATCCTGCTCGCCTGTTGTGAGAAGAAGCCACTCAGTGCCCAGCCTGGACGCGGATTGATATCAGAAGTTAGAGCCCTGCAGATCCGAAAGATCCTGTATCTCCCGCCTCAGGACAGCCATATTCTGGCTCAAATCCGAATCCTTGAAAGGTAGCTAATTGGTGCAGTTTAGCACGGTAGTTTGGTCTAGAAGCAGAGAGGACGGCATCCACCTGATTCATTGTTTGGAACTCCTTCTATGCCAACTTTCGAGAAAACATGAAAATAACCAGCCAAATCATCTGAGCCTTTGTCAACATCTTCCAGCTTGAAAACTCAGTTCAATATTAAATAGACACTTTGTCTCTGCTTTAAATTACGTTATTATATTAGAACTAGCCTTACCAACATTTCGAATCTCCTCCGACACTCTCTAGCCTGTAACTGTAATTACACTTTCGGGGACGGAAACTCTCGCCTCTCTAAATTTAGTTGTCTTTTGAGCCGTTATACAGTGGCCTCGCCTGAACGAATCCAAACTCGCCCTAGTATAGTCTATTATAACTTCTTTTACTATACGGTATTTGTGTGTGTAATACCCCTCTATCTACGGTGGGCCAGTAGGCTCGGCGAATTGGAAAAGGTCAGAGTCTGAAATTTAGCACGAAATTTAGCAAGATACACCATGAAGCAATTCTAAATCAGAGGGTTAACTCCAGACTATCTAATGTAGGGAATCTAAGCCACATATTGGAGTATTATCTACCGGCTAACTGTCCGGAATCAACTGGTAATTAAAAGGCTAATCTATTGCAGGTTGACCCTAAGGGTGCAACTGTTCGACAAAAGAGTCCCTACCTAACTAACTAATGCTTCCCTAACAAAGCGTATTAGGCATGATGATTTATTGTATGGAACTTACAATTTATTGGAGAGGCACTACCATAAAAGTCACAGCTAATACAATGTAGACAAATATTGACGCCCGCAGGCCACTTGACTCAACCGAAGACACACTGATACTGACTAGTTAACAAAGTTGGCTAATTACTGATAAGGCCGAAGCCAGAATTTCCACACAAGATAGATGAAGAAATCGTTCACAGTATTGGAAGAAATACACTTCGCATAGCGACTATTTAACATTATCCCCTGGCAAAAGATTTTAGCGTCTGATAAAATTTCATGGTAAAAGAGAGAGATGCTATCATAAATGCAGAGAGTTTTAAGATGGTAAAATTTAAGAGAAAAGTACTTTCAAGCATGGGCGACCAGTAAGCAGCCATAGGAAGTTCTGGCGGATTTAGTACCCATGATAACAAAAATAACTTCAAATAGTAAACCAAATGGCTTACCAAAATAGAAACTTTCAGAAAAAGAGATAAGAAAAGTGATAGCAAAAAATTAATTCAAAAGTATAGGCTAAGAACGAAAATTGGGGATTATTCGTTTAAGATTAAAACAAAGTTGATAGCATTTTAGAGTGAAGTAGAATTTCAATTTAGGGAATTAGAAAAAAATAAAATCGAAAGAAATAGTCGAAAACGAAAGACCAACATGAAAAATGAAACCCTTTAGCCACTATGAATAAATAACCACAACAATCACACAAAATCCCACAGTCACACACAAAACCAAACACACTTACAAATACGTTTGCAGATGGCGCACAATACAGTGAATTCACTAACTATACAAGACTAAATACCACATTTACCTTTACAACAATAAAAATTCCACTAAATACGACAAAAATACTCTATACATCAACCCAAATGATAAAAATGCGGCATTTACAACACAACTGTAAAATGGATCTTACACATGGCATTAAACTTCAAAGTTAAATAAAAATAACATATAGCCTAAAGCTAACAATGCAAAAAGAATAACAGAAAACACAAGAAAATTCCATCCACAACAAAGTCAAACTTACTCAGGAATAAAAAGTAGAAGTAAATGAGAAGAAGCAGAAACTACCATCTACCAGAAACTACCTACTTTCCGTACTAACTCAACTCTTGGGCCTAACTCAATCATCGGAAAGCAGTAAAGAAGTAAAGGTAGTTTAAAAAACAAGAGAGAAAAGCAAACAATAAATTTGACAAAATACATCCTAAAATCCAAACTAACTAACTCAATAGCGAAAATCAAATCAATTTTCTTTGCGCGAAAATAAAGATTTCCAAAACCCTAACTCAAACAACACAAAGTACACATAATCGTCGCATCAATTGCCGTTCATCCCCCGGCGAAAAGAATGAGTGCCCACAAATTCAACAAACACAAATAATGACAAAAACCAAATAATTAAAGAAATGCTAGTATAGTACAGAAAATCACAACAAAATTCACAACAAGAAAAACCTAGCTAAACAAAATATAAATGGAATGACAGAAAAGAGAAAAACTACACTACAAGAAAAATTAAAGGCAAAGTATTAAAAACAGAAGTTAAAGAACATATATAGACTAATACAAAAAGACTAAGTTCAAATTCTAAGTTCAGAAGTTCTTTGTAGATAACAGCTGAGACATAAGGCAGATATTATGGCTTATTTGTCGTCCGGTAGGCACATTGAGCATTGAGCACCGTATTGAGCACCGAGAGAGCTGTACAGCTGAAATAGAAAGGGGATTTAGCTCAGCGCAAACATACATGCATAGTAAGCTACAACTTTAGCTTTCACAGATATTATCCATATCCAAAAATCCGTATCCATTCAAAAAATTATAAAAAAGTTAGATTTTAAAAATCTTAAGATGTTTAAAAGTATTTGTTTAATTCATGAATTATTTAAGTTTGCATTAGTTCATTGTACATACTAAAATTAAGAATTACTTTGAGCTAATAAATTATTTTAAAATATGTATTTTAGTTCACAAAAAACTGGAACAATAAATATTAATTTTGTTTTTTTGAGAATAGGTCAGAATCCTATCACCTATATTTCAGATACTTTCTATCACCTTTATTTCAACCTTTAAATACAGCTTAAGGTGGTGATTCCCTTTGGTCACATAAAGTTTACATCATTATTACTCATTCATTACTTGGAGTTAAGACGCCATTTTTATATCAAAATGTAGCTTAACATTTTCTCTTTTTAACGCATGCCACGAAACTAATGCTGCTTTTCTGAAATATTTTTAACACATTTTAGAAGAAGTATAATTTTCCAGAATTTTTGCAGACTCAAGTAAATTTTTTCGCGAGACATCGGTTACATCATTCGATACCTCAATCAAATAGCTGGGGTCGATTTTTTATTTATTGTGAAATCGCTCTTCGTTGTAGAGAAATAAGCTGAAATGTGTGCGCAACCTGTATTTTGAATACTTTTTCCAAATTTGTCAAGCGATTACTTTAGCTAGAAAGCAGCAATCGGGGCAACTAAAAAATCGTCCCTGGGTATATTTGCAGAACGTATTAAGGTAAGTAGCAGCCCTCCAGCTTGCATGGTGAATGCTCCACAATCTTTGGAAAAAATTGGTCGTGTTTTTGCAAAAACTACATTTTTTATGATAGCAGCCTAGAGGATAGCAGTTGAAAGACGATCATACGTCGGATAATTTGCCCCTATAGGACCTTCAGATCGACGCCCTTAGTTTGATTTTACGGCTTGCATGTTCAAGAAATGATGGATTATTTGATTTCTGCAAAAATGACAAGTTTTCGACGCCAAAACAAGAAAATCGGCTATATCTCACGGTAGTGAAAAGCTAGAAAGTCGCTTTGAAAAGCAAAAATATGAAGCTCGATGAGATCTGTCGAATGAATATATTCATAACTGTGTAGCTGCTGCCAAACGTTCAGAAATTGGAAAAAACCGCCCTGACCGGAAATCTCGAATTTTTGAATCGGGCTTGCGCGGACGGTGTTAGAACGCTAAAAGAACTTATTTCGGAAAGTTTCGTCAAATTTCATCTTCATTTATGCCGCCAACCAGCAATATGTGACCAAAAGGAATCACCACCTTAACACATGTGACTCCAATTTTTAAACAGAACAAATATAGAAAAGTATCCGTTTACTGTATAAGTGCCAATGAATTTGAGTAATTTCAAAGGGCGTTTTATCCATTTTAGGAAGTGCATATTAATTTGTGCAAATTCATAAAACGTCGAATGAATTTTAGCAAGTGCAATGAATTTGCTTAAATTCATAAAACGTCGTACGAATTTGACTAAGTGCATGGGACGTTTATGAATTCGCGCAAGTGCATAAACGACCCATGCACTTAAGCAAGTGCATATGATAATCATGCGTTTGCGCAAGTGCATGGTTTCTCAATCTTCATACGACATATATACATATATATATATATATATATATATATATATATATATATATATATATATATATATATATATAAGCCTCTTTAAGCATAAAGCTTCAACAACAAAACAACTACGTATCTTGAAAATAATTGCTTGCTTTTTCAAAATAGAATAATTCAGTATAAATTCCAATAAGTAAACAACAAAACGTAACTATAGTAAAAATAAAAACGTAAAAATAGTAACACGTTTGCTTTCAATATACGACAAAACTACAAAAAAATTACTGAACATACAAAAAATAGTAACTTGCAAAAAGAAAAACTGGAAAAACAGAAAAATATAGAGTAACCTGACTGCTGTACACGACGGACATTAGCTGTAGACACTGTAGTTACCTACAGTCAGCACATAGTGGGGTAGTCCCGCACCAAACAGAAGTTAAACATACAGGTTGTGCGTTTGTACGATATAAAAACCCAGTGGCCAATTATTCTTTTCATACGTGTTTCCGTATATCTATAAAGTTACGATCCAATTGCTGAAAATGGTGATGACAAAGCTTGTCGCTGAGGAAAAATAACCAAATCAGACTTCCAAATCAAATCTTTCAGCCATGTACGTGTAAGCTCCTTCAGCTTTTCATAAGTGATGTCTTCATATGTTCAGCACTATATTTTGCCCATTTCTTCTCCAAACAATAAATCCAAATTACATCCATTGTTACGGGCTGTAGACACAATAGTTCCCATAAAAGCTGAAGTAGTGTTCACAGAGCCACTATTCATTTGAGCTTTGTTAGATTCCATACCATTCAAATTATCCTTTGGCTTTTCGGCATAATCATCATTTGATGGCAATACGTAAATACCAAACCGCCAAATATCTTCCTGAGAAATCCGGATCAGGAACACGTACCCATTTAGTCTTCAAATCTCCTCCTTTGGGCCATTCATTTGCATAGACACTTCCATCTGCTGGTTCTTCTTGACATAAGAATGGATTTAAGCCTCTGCCATCATATGAGGGCCCATCATTCTTTGCAAAATAATCTGCAGTAGGCTCATAGTAGTCCAAATCATTCGCAACAGTAGGTATACTATCATTGAGATCAACACATCCTGAAGAAACCACTTCATTTCTCTCGTTCAGCTGACTGGGCTCCTCTGTACTGTGAGCCGAAATTGACGAAGTCGAAGTAATAGACTTTGAAAAAGAAAAATTACGGTCATGGCATTTTCTAGCCAGGTTATATGCCTGCTTAAAACTGCAGTAGGGCTTATCAAAAGTAGCCGCAGAAAATCAGGTAAAACAAGTCACTTTTTGTTTGGGGTAGTACGACCTGTTTTGGGGGGTCAACAACGCATATTTTCCAAAATTTCGATCGAAAAACAAAAAATTCGAGGGACAAAAAGGTGAAATTCTGTTCGAGCGCATCGTACGCGACATAAACTGCCGCTCGTTTGGCTCTAAAATCAAAAGGCTGCAAATCGACCGAAAATTTTTTAAGATTTGGGCACACTAACACTATTTCGACATGGAAAAACGTTTCGGCAAACAGAAAATCTTGGCGACAGAAATCGAGGGAGTGAATATCGATCATAGTAGCAGTTCGTAGGACTACTCCTCGCTGTAGTATTCGTTTAACTCTGGCTAGGCGTTAAAAATGTTTCGCTTGAAAAATCTGGACATACCTCAAAGGGTCGAAAATGGGAATTTTTGAACGAATTTTTCGGCCTAGAAAAATAAGTTAGAGGGCTAGGACAAAAAGAAACGTTGTTTCTGGTGTAGTTTGCATGGGGACAACTACGTATAACATTGGATTCGCGCCAGTATGCAAAACTTGAATTTCGAACCGAAAAAATTGAAAATCTAGAGTATTCAGAACAAGTCAAATTATCCCTTGTTAAGATTTAGTTCGATTGACGTCTCAAATAGCTTAAATTCGTGTTTGGAAAACTGAAAAAACTACACGAAAAACATCGAAATGGTGGGGGAATACGTAGGCAAAGCAAAGCAACAATACAAGCAAACAAACGGGGAGAAAAATCACTTCTTGAGTTATGTACGTATGTTGGAAAAAATGAAATATTCTAAGAAAAACTCGTAGCTCTCGGTGAAAACGGAAAACGACCACGCTGTGGGCATCTTAAAATATCGCACGTTTGAGCCCTCAGAGGAATTTGGCATACAAAACTATTCATACGTTGGGCAATTTGTCACTCAATGTCCAACTTTGTGGCATAAAAAACACCTACGAAACTGATTTCTAGAAAAATTTCTACTCCAAAAGTACCGATTGTCAGGCATTTTGCAACTAGAGTAGGTCATTAAGTCGAGAAAGAAAAGCCGTTTCAAAAATATTCCCGAAAATCGCAACTTTGGGAGGGTGGAGGGGCGCTGCTGAAAAAACCACAAAGAATTCTGATACATACGTATATTTGGTTATCGTAAGCGCCTTAAAAATTGAATGTTTGGCTTGAAAATTCGCCACGTATTCGTATGCAAGCTAAAAAGCATCACTGATCGACCCAAAAAATATCAAAAACTCAAACAATTGGTCAAAAATAGTGAAACCAGATGGGGAGGGTGGTAGAAAAATTCAGCCTATCACCAAAATTACGTATCACAAATTTTATTGTATATAGGCTTTATAAATCGACTAGAAGGGCACTAGAACGTAGAAAAAACGACACTGGACGTAGAAAAGGTCAGAAAAACACAAAATTCAAAAATGTCGTGAAAAATGGAGGGGGGGTTTCGGAAATTAGAAAAATTGGCTAAAAAGCACCCAAATCAACCGAAAATAAGCCTAGAATGCTTTTTGCGTTCTGGCTAACCCATAAATAGGTTCAAAACCCACCAATAATTCAGAAAAATGATTTGGGGGTCATTTGGGAGATGTCAAAATTTTTCAAAAATTCGCCTAAAATTGCAAAATTTTAGAAACTTCTGCCTTTTAAATTGCCTAAAAATATTTTATGCGCTTGCGGGAAGTCCCAACGAGTAATTAAAGGTCTTATTTGACTAAATTTAAGCACAAATTGACCTTTGCGGATCAATTGGAGGGGTCAAAAATTGACCAAATATTAAAATTTTTACCAAAAATAACTCTTGTACAGCTTCTGTGAAGTCTTTAGAGTCGAGCATTCCCCTGTTCAGGAATTTTCAACCCCAAAGGATGAAGGAAAACCACACAAAGATTACTTTGAAAAAATTTAAAAAAATTTAATCCCGTCTTGGGGAGTTAAATCTCAAACTACCTAAAATTTGCCGGAAAATGGTTATTGGGCTGCCCCAATAACTACAGTCACATCAGATTCGTATCCCCGATTCCAAATTACCTAGGGGGGGTGGGGTGGGCGGGGAGGAGGAGGGAAAATCCCCCGACCATGCTTCGTCAGCGTTTGATTTCGTAATCATTTTCAAATTGTACCCTACACAATAGGACAATTTTCAAAGTCTTCAAAAACAATGGAAAAGTATCATAAAAGATTCTCCTAATTAATATGAGTTGTTTGATATCAAAATTACTCAATTGATTTAGAAAATAATAAATAAAAAATCGCAAAATTTGTCAAATTTTTAAATGACAAACCGGACAGTGTCACGTGTCACGGTCGCCATATATTAACTACCGTCTAACTGTCCGGTATTAAAAGGTAATTAAAAGGCTAATCTATTGCAGGTAGACCCTAAGGGTGCAACTGTTCGACAAAAGAGTCCCTACCTAACTAACTAATCCTTCCCTAATAAAGCGTAGTAGGCATGATGATTTACTGTACAGAACTTACAATTTATTGGAGAGGCACTGCCATAAAAGAAACAGCTAATACAGTGTAGACAAATATTGACGCCCGCAGGTCACTTGACTCAACCGAAGACACACTAATACTGACTAATTAACAAAGTTGGCTAATTACTGATAAGGCCGAAGCCAGAATTTCCACACAAAATAGATAGAAATAGAAATAGAAATCATTCAAAGCATTGGATGGAATACACTTCGCATAGCGAGTATTTGACAGTACTAATTCTGACACTCGGCAATGCTAAGTAGCGCAGGCTGCAGACATCCTTCTGTCTTAAGCTGTGCCACGTAACATAACTGTATCTTTCTGTCTGTAAATATACCTTTTGTAACTTCTGATGGCAACTGTACCATTCTGTATTGCTTTATACTTCCGCTTGTATAGTATCATTGCCTATCTGACCTGTAGCTGTAATCGTTCAAAATAAAGATCATCTTTTTACAGGAAAGCTAATATCGCGGATTTCTCGAGCGACCCCAGACCTAACCGCGTGAGAGGTTAGCGTCCGCCAAGAGTCGTTATTGAGACTATAAATCCCCCCAACCATAAACAAACTCACAATAACAGACCCCAACCCGGTCAGCCATTAAGTACAGTCTGCCAGGACACCACTACAGCTTATACTTCAATGTAAGTGGAGATCTCTGCATCCCCACGTGCTGACCAGTGTGATAGAACAGATCAGACATCAAGGACGAAATAAACCTTACCCTAAGTTAGAGCTCTCTTCAACTACACGATCAGAAAGGCTCGCAAGTCGCGACCCAGTTTTCAGTTTTACTAAGTAAATCTAAGCCAGTTCGTCACATATGCTTGTCCCAACTCAAAGGTTCGACTTGGACATTCGATAACACGAAAACAATTTTTGAAGATTGATTTCTCAAAATAAATTAAGCTGAAGAAAAGCGCCAGTTCACACCGCTATATCAAAAGAAACGTCTTTCCGAAGTCTGCCTTTTCTGAATTTGTTTAATAATTTAATGTATGTTTAGTTTTGAGAACAGATAAATTTGATTCTATTTTTGCCAAAATTTTCAAGTTTATATACATGCTTGTTTCTGCCGAACAAAAATACCTAACGCAAAACCCTGTAATTAATTTAGCCCTCGGCAATAGTCCCAATAATGCGTGTGGAAAGCCGCTTTCTAGTTGCATGCATAAGTTGAGAGAAATGCGTGTTAAAACAATCTGGGTACCAATTTCAAAATTTTACATTTTCGTTGCTGTGCTTAAGCAGAGATACCGACGAAAGCTCTCAGTTGGGCATGGCAGGTCTTATAAAAGTACAAAGGTGGACAAGAGTTAGCGGACGGATCGGCGCTATTGATGCTGTCGAAATCTTGCAGTAATTTCATTTTTCGAAAATGGTCAGTCTTGGACCGAAAACTAATTAATCGAAAATTAATTTTCCCAGTTATCTCTTAAACTATAAAGCATCGAGAAATACTCGCAGGAGCAAAGTTGCGGTCTTGGTGAGAGAATTCTAATGACTATAAGTTTGTCCGTATAGGGTGGTCATAGTAAAGTTCTGGCGGATCAAAGCACATTTCTCGAAAAGAAATTTTTGCACCGCGAATGTTTTAAAATGTTTGCCAGACTAAATGATAGTAGTGAGAGAGAGGGGGAGAACAGGGCCGCCACCGCCACCCTCCTGGTTGCCTTTTTTCTATTATAATTTCCCCAACTCTTTTTAGCTGTATTTAAGAACTAACTAGCTAGCTCCTGATTGGCTGGCTATGCTATCTGCTCATTGGACAGAGCTAACCTAGTTAGTTCTTCAATAAGACCTACCTAATTTAAGTACCTGCAATACTAACTCAAATACAATATGCAGTACAGTCAAGCATCTATCCCAACTGCCCTTCTAAAGGCAACCATTTCAAATAGAACTTGTTGAAAACTTGTTGAATTCAGTCTAAGAACAGAACTCGTGTTCAAGTAGTATCCCAACTGCCCTTCTAAAGGCAACGATTTCAAATAGAACTTGTTGAAAACTTGTTGAATTTAGTCTAAGAGCAGAACTCGTGTTCAAGTAGTATCCCAACTGCCCTTCTAAAGGCAACCATTTCAAATAGAACTTGTTGAATTCAGACTAAGAACAGAACTCGTGTTCAAGTAGTATCCCAGCTGCCCTTCTAAGGGCAACCATTTTAAATAGAACTTGTTTGCTTACCGAAAACTTACAGAACTCTGGCTCAAGTGACTCCTAGTATCCCAACTGCCCTTCGAAGGGCAACCATTTCAAAGAGAATTTGTTTGCAGAAAACTTGCTAAACTCAGTCTAAGAACAGAACTCGGGCTGAAGTAGTATCTCAACTGACCTTCTAAGGACAACCATTTCAAATAGAAAAAATTGTTTGCTTACAGAAAACTTGTTGAACTCAGTCTAATAACAGAACTCGTGCCAAGTGGCTCCTATTTAGACCTTGTATCTGACTTCTGTTCAGCCAGACATTATACAAACCGCTGCTTCAGTTTAATCTCAAGGCTTAAAATTAGTAAACGTTTCCCAGTTGTTATTTTATTTCAACTATTTGTAATCTTTTTTATTTAGTATATGCATATATGCACATTGAACACCAATAAATGACAATTTCCCCATCTATACTATATACATCAACAAGCAATGTACAGTATGAAGTAAAGGCAATTATGCGTCCATAGTTCACTTTGTCCGAAAAGGTGTTTTGAGCAACCAGTCTAATGTGCTCAAGGAAACAGTCAGATCCGTTGGGGACTGGTAGATCCAAACTGTGGTTGGAAAAAGTATTCTTAACAAAGTTGTAAATTTCATCCATCATCCAAGTCCTGTGAATCTTTTATGGTTGAGCCTAGCACATTCAAACACCAAGTGGGCTCCAAGTCTCGTTGTGCAGCGCCCACAAATGTGACAAAGTTGTAGTCGCTTTGGTTGTCTGCTTGTTAGACGTTTGGGAGATGAATGCTTCTTGCGTGTCCACACTCCAAGAGCAACCAAATCAAGAATACACTGGCAATTTTTAGATTCAGACAAGTCTTACAGCGTTTTGCCATCCCAAGTAAATGTCCAAATTTTTTCCAACCTTTATACAACTTGCATTACCAGAACGGAGTTATCACTTAAACGGAGGCTGAATTGTCCAAGATTCTACAATTTTACCATTTTTCCAATGGTGAATTTTGATAAGCGGTGTCCCATGACAATCAGGTATGTCGTAGTCAGCATTCAATGCACTGACATTTGCGTCATGAACTGATTTGAACATTTTGTTGCTGAGTCCAACCGTTTGTCCATAAATGGTGACTAATTCCCAGGAATACATTTTTGAAATGCAGTGAAGACTGGAAATTTTGTTACTTTAATAGTAAGCGCATTACCAGAACGGAGGTATTATACCTTTTCCCAAGAGGGATTCCTGCTTTTGTCAAGCTTCATGAGAGCGTTATATTCTGCTACACAGAAAACGACGATTGATGAACCCAGAGCTGCCTTATAGTCAATTTTAATTCTAACTGTTCCGTTTTCCTCGGGACTAATATAGTTGCAGTCAGCAGAGTGGTCAGGTGTCAGGTCAACGCATGTAATGAAAAATCCCCCTCTATAGTCATCCCATTTAAATCCAAGATCAATATTGTTATAGTTTAAACTCTAAGAAATTCCATAAACAAGTTTGGATATTTATATTCTCCAAGAGTTTGGAGTGGAGTTGAATGTGGAAGGAGCATTTCATTTTTATAAACATAGATTCTTTGAGCACCAAAATCCAAAAAATTGAATGGATTATTCTGCAATGAACCGTTATACGCTGACTGTTTCACCATGAAGATGTAAACACGAAGAGAACCACTGTAAGGTACCCAATCCAGATTTTGTTCTCCAATAGAGATTGTGCGACATTTAGTATCATAGCGAAGAGCTGGATATGTGCAGCCTGTAGAATTTAGAATTTTGTTATGTTGTAGTAGTTCCTGATCACTCAGCTTAATTCGAGATACATACATTTTGGCATCTGATAGTTTTAAAATGCACTCCACTTTTTTACCAATGAAAATGAAGTTTGGCTCAGAGCGCTTGAAGATGAAACTCACTTCAGTTTGTGGAGGTAGCAGTTTCGGCATCAATATTGTATCAGTAAATACTTTCGTGTATAATGTGAAAACTTTGGAACCTTCGATTCTATCGTATCGCGTTTGCAATCCTTCATTAACAACTATTGGAGGGGCATCATCATCCAAGTTAATGTTAAAAAATAAGGGAGAGTCTTGTTCATACATTGCTCCACAAAGTAGCGCATCTTTTTCCGGTTTCGTATAGTTTACTAAGCATAGCAGATATGAAAGCCAGGGATAATATGGATTTTTCAATGTTATCGACTGGTCAGAAATGAGACAGTCTACGCTAGACCACATGGAGTAGCCAAAGTTATTGATTGGACCAGTTATATCGATTCCAGCTAATTGTGTCCCGTCCTTTTTCAGCACTTGAGCCCTAATAAATAAAAACCAGGAGGTCAGATCAATAAAAGTATCTGTTTTATCAATTTTGAATTCAATACTATTGAGGTCTGAACGAGGAAGGGCTGTAGTGCAGGGGACTTCAACCAATTGTGAGCTTACAACATCTTCATGAACAGGAATTGGGACATTCCATTCAAGCAGCTTATTCCCACATGTAGCCATTAGAAATTGTCTTTTTCGTATTCTTTTTCTTGCTTTTATACTTTTTCTTAGCTGGTGCTTTTTCTTGGAGCCGCTTTTATCTTGGATTCGCTAATATTCCTTGCTTCGGAATTAATCTGCTTCAACTTTATTGGAAACATTGTGACTACTAAAGTAACAATGCTAGAACTTTTAAGCTTTTAAAATTATTTCCACCAACCCCAATTCTTCGCTTGTCACTAACTGTCCTTGCAGGTCAGAAATGGATAGTTCAATTTTATCAATTATACTTTGACGAGTTGCGTGATAAACTAGCATGCTAGGCTGATATTCTGAACGAGCGACACATAGTAGCGGTACATAGTTTTGAATATTTGAGGCTCAATAAACTCTACCTGAATCATAATCCATTCATCAGTAGGTTGAACGACTCTTTGCAGTGCTAGCTGACTTGCTTCCACAGGTGTAGCAAGTTGGATTTTCATGTTGTTAAGTGGTTTAACTATTGTTACAAACTCCATTTTTTTGTCAAAGCGAAAGATTACTTGCTTTTATAACCTTTACCAATTCGTTATGCGACTGATGCAACTGTTGAAGTGATTTGTTTCCAGTAATTACATATTTTCCAGTATAAAAAATAAGTGCAGTGCTACCCGCTTTTAGTTCTAAAGTAATTGCAGGAAATGTTTCTGGAGTAAAATTTATCCTATAGCTATGACGCAAGTAACTATATATCAAAGACAAGTCGAGCTTTCTCTCTATGTCGCAAGTTTCGACAATATTTTGTATTTTCAACTCCCATGGTTGCACAGATAGCCTAATCTGGTCAAAAATACAGCACACTCTTTAAGGGTTTCATACGCTTTATTAACAGTTTTGGCACCAAGACATACAATACGACCATTACTAAATATCTGACAGGTACAAGACAATTTCAATGTAGCAGCACTAAAGCGTTTTGGATTATATTTTACATTAGGTAGCCTGTACAAATCTATGTTACATTTAAAGTCTACGGATAGTATTACGTTGACTATGTTCATTTCTGATACGTGTCAATAATTGTCCAAGTATATTTTCTCCAGGCCAGTCACTTATATTTATAACCCTTTCATTGTTAATGTCCAGTCCAATACCCATAGGATAACGTGGGGGGGAAATGGGGGGGTGCAGACCCCCCCCCAGACCGACAAAAAACGGGTAGACCCCCTCAGCGAAAAGGAAAAAAGGGCAGACCCTCTCGTCCAGAAAGCAAAAAAGGGTAGACCCCTCAGCGATTTTCACCGAAAACTGGTAATTTTTTAGCAAATTTTGGCGATTTTTTCAAAAACTTTCTTAAAAATCGCTCAAAATTGCCATTTTTTGCTAATTTTTGTTCAGAAACCTTAAAAATTCGGAATTTTTGCAAATTTCGGGGCGGACCCCCTTAAAATTTGGGATTTTTTCAGGGGTAGACCCCTCGCCGAGGTCGGGGTAGACCCCCCCCCAGAATCGGACCCCGTGTTAATGTATGCCAATACCCCAATATTTATCCCGCTTTAAAGCTTCAGCAATGATACAATCGTTAGTCTCTATCAAAAGGTTTCGTTGTCGTTCATTTTGAGCAAACTTGGCTCACAGACCCATGAGCATATCGTCTTCAGCAACGACCATCCACTTATCCTTATCAAATCCTTTGATTCCTTTGGCAAGTTGTTTGTGAACGCGAGGTGACTTGGCCTTGATAGTCTCACGATAAGTATAGACATCATTAAAGAATTTGGCCTTCTCGCTTTGATAGTACTGTTCAACGCAGTTGTATTCAATGCCACCCAACGTAAAAGGTGCAATGTGGAAATTCCTAAACGGTGACCAGCCAGAATGAAACACAACCATTGGTTGGTTATCCAAGGTAGGGCAATAATAGGTAGGCATTTTTAACGTAAAAACAGTCGTTCACACTTGTTTTTACAGCACAAAACTGAAACTTATGTTTTCCGATTGCTTCATCAGTGTGCTAGGTTTCATATTTTAACCACTTGATCGGTTCGGAAGCACGACCAACACCCAATGCTGCTTTGGGTACAGATGCAAGAAACTGTTCAAACTTGGGAGCATCTTGAGGCCGCTGTGGACTAAATTTAGCACGTGTTATAAAATATCTCACCAGGTCATACAAATTTGAACCGATTGTTTTGTCAGGATAAATAACTCGTCCGTTTGCGTTCGATTCTATATTAACATGCTGTAGGAGCAGAGACGCTTTATTGCGCAAATGCTTGGGGAAAAGTGCAACAAGGTCAGGCTTATCTTCTTGTACCAGCTGCACTACAGGTTGAATCGCTTCTGGTGCTGTTTTCATTGGAGAAGAAGGAATCAGAGCTAATCGTGTAGCCATTTTAGCATAGCTTCAAGCAATATATACACTAGTTGATTCCTTTTAAGAGTTTTCCGTTTAACAGCAATTGCCACTTTTTTATCAGCCAGAATGAGAATATCTTTTTTAAATTTTCTCAGCTTGGATATATCTGATGGATTTAATGCAAAATCGCCATACAATGCATTGAATGCAACTTCTGCAAAAGCATTGATCAAATCTTTAGAACAAGATGATTAGTTGCATTTACAACAGCTTGTGGCGCTGATTTCAAAAATGCTATTGTGTGAATATGTTTCTGCGAAAAATTTGGTAAATGTATCTATAACAACTAAAATATATTTAAAGCCATCATTCCATTTAGCTACACTACTCATATCGGCAAGATCCATTTGCCATAGATCATCTATTCCTATAGTTACTGTTCGACGACGCTTAAACTTTACATGGCGCAGTGTATAGGCTTCTTGACTCAGCAGCCATTCTTTCACATCTTTTCTGCTGACATTTAGTCTTGCTGCTTTTGCAGCTCTGTAAATCTTTTCAATGCTACTTAGCGATTCTGGATCCTTCAAACTATAGTAGATTTTATCCATTCTTGCTAAGCTTGTAACGAGAAAGTCTTTAATAGTTTATTTTATAATGACCATAAGCATAACTAGATACAACATCGTCGAGCAAATATCGCTTATCATCATAACAAGACAAACTAGCTTTGTTCAAATGCACGCTATACAATAGATGCAAGTTACTCCTTTAATCAAGTTCATATTGTGATACATATATGTTCGCTGTTGCAGAGTATTTACATAGTCAGCATGGGCAATACATTTCTTTACGACATTCTTTTTATACCCTTTGCACGTTTTTTATCAATACCATCACATACAAAACTATACATTTTGGCACGCAGGACACAAAATTCACTTATTGGACTTCCAGCCGTCTCATCTTTCATTTTACCCAAAACTTTTTTATTTTGAGTAGAATGAAGAAAATGAGATGGCGGATAGTCACTTGTATCAAATAGAGCAATATCATTGTGCATATCGTTATATACATTATCAGTATGAATACAATAACACAAGGAATCAGTATCTGTAAATAATAGTCTTGCATGTTCTTTATACTTATCTACAACGTAATTATAGTGGAAATCATACATGAGATATTTGAATAAATCAAGCACACTGAATCCAACATAAATTGGTTTGCATAATTTTACAGAAACTCTATTCATAGATACAGCAACTAATTCTTCAGAAAATATTACAGCACGGTTAAATCTTGGCTTAGCAGTTAGTTTTACAAATTTATGTTCATCGGTTACGAGCTGTACAGATTGGTAGGCTCGTACATTTTCCATTGTTTTTCCGAATACCGCATTGTTTAGTAGCTTAAATAAATCTTTTTCAAAGTCACTCCTAGCATTTTTCTCATTTCTGTATTAAACTCAATATATGGCTTCATCCAAGGATGTTGATCAAACCTAAGGACCCGATCAATATGAGTTAGTTTTAGTCCAAGCTGGAGATACAGACGGAGGTTGCGGTAATGGACAATATAGTTGGTTTCGGGACGAAGGTTTGGGACTAGTTTTTTTACCTTGGAAGGAGTTGTTCCAAGACCTTCACAAAGTGACTGGGCAAAAGGTCTTAGCATTTCTCCTGTAATTTGCAGCTTTTCGGGGGCTAGGGGATAACCATTGTGTAAATCTTTGAGTTGTTGGGGATATTCTAGATCCACTTCAAGAACATAACCACAGTTTTGATTATCAGTTTGGGCATGCCAGTTAATAACATCCATTTCCTGCCGACTTAACCAACGAAAATCTTTCACTGGCAGTTTCTGGACCATTGTCCATCCATACAAATTGTTAGCGTCAAGGTACATAATCCAGGAGTTTGGTTTGGAAGGATCGAAGTCAGGCACTTCAGGGTTATTCAAGGCGGTGGGAGATCATAGAGATTCCTCCTCTAATACCCTGTTCAAAAATAGGTAGATGTCTGGATCTTGCAATAGTTCCAACCAGACCTTTGTCATTTTAAGACACGCATCCCAAGCAAAAGAAGGTAAAGTTAAGTAATGAGCAGGATCTAGACCATAGTTTTGAAGGGCAAATCGTCGAAAACTTTCAAAAACATCAGCAAGCAATAAAACATCGGTTTTCAAATATAAATCATGATATTGACCAAGGTTTTGGATGTTGAATTGACTCCAAACCTGCTGGGCGTGCTCATAATCCTCATCTTTGATGTCTTCTTGATTCAAGTGATTCCAGAAGTTGTCCTTAGATGGTAACTGAGTTTCGTTAAATTTATCCCAACTATCCACGTAGTCGTATGGATAGACTCCTTTTCTTAGAAGCATTTTCAATTCATTTTCATTAAATTCATTAGCCATCGCTTGAAACTTTTCAAAGCCTTTTTTGGATAGATTAGATACAAGAGATTCCAAAGAACTTGTGAGAAATTGGAATGTGTCAAAGAACCTAATCTTCCATATTCCTTCATTATCTTCGTCATCGTCGACAGCTTCATTGTCAATTAAGGCATTGGTTTGTTGTCTTTTCGAGGCCCTCTTCTTTTTCAGAGTAAAACTTAAGTAATCTTCCATTCCTTTTGGGATGCAATCTAATATGAGTCCCAACTCATTACAGATCAATCCAATTTCCTAAAATAAAAACATAATTAGCCACTGCAAAATCTAAACTACTGCAAAGGTAAGCCACTACCGTAAATCTAAGCTTATACATTTTCACTTACTTGCATGATAAGATGTCCATCATATTTTTTCAAATTGTGAATCGCAACCATTAAGTCTCGACTCAGGCGAAATCCCATGTTACACTGATTGTGAGCAGCACCTCTGTATTTTCCATAGAAATGGCAATGGTCACGAACAAATCTGTCACCGTTAAAGGGATTACCACATAAGTAGCAGTCCTTAGCTTCTTCATGCCTTAGTTGTTCTTCACGCGTTAGTTCCAGAGGTGCAGGTTCTTTCAGGCTAGCTTGATAGTGATCATTCTTCTAAAACGCAAAAGCGGTTTGTAATAGGTTTAGGTAAGAGGTGTGTATAGAGCTATGTAGTGGGTGTAAGGTTTGTGAAACCATAAATCGTTGAATAATCAAACATATTTCAATCACAGCTTCGATGAATTTTTTGACACTTTCTTCTCCACGATAAACTATACTTTGCTCCATATTTGGCTCGCTTCCACAACAATCCAAGACACCAACTATACCAAAACCGCATGGTGTATGATGCTGATATTTTGAAGTGGATGAATTGTGTGGGCTGGGTTGGCATCCTGGCATTCAGTCAGACATTCAAAGTCCGCGTATAGCTGAAAAAGGGATTAAAATATTTATCGGGACAGTTCAAATGTTTTTGCAATGAACAATGGGTCCAATAGTGACTTGCTACGATAACTTGCTGAATTCGCTTATCAAAAAAGGACATCGTTGCGTTCTATGCACATTTTTGAATTTCAGCCATTTGTCTTCAGGCATCTCGACACGTGTTACTTCGTAATTGTTACACAATTGTAGATGCTGAACTTTCTTTTCAGCAGAGTTACATGGAATAAGGCAGCGAGGGCAAAAATGTTTCTTTCTATTGCCGCAACGCTGATCGGAAAGGAGTCTGTCCAGGTTTTTGATCCAGCAATAATGATTACGATCACCCTTGGTTAAAAGAAGCAGATCTATGTGCTGCTCATCATTATGCTTTGAAATGTATAGTGGAATGACATTGCCGTTTTCAACTCCATAAATATTAATTCTCAAGTCGTTGTTTCTCTCAAATTGAGGCACTTGTGCCACGGAAACTGGAAATTGCATTCTCACAAAGTTCAATTCATTGGCAAAAGAAAGGTATTTGCTAAGCCTGTGACCATTAGCTGGTGCTGGATGTAAGGCAGAAAGCACAGGCCATTTGAAGCATTCGTTATCATCATTTTGAACGTTGATGATTGCCTCTTTCCTTGCAATATGTGCGGGTAGAGGAATGTATGATGAGCCTCGAAGCGGTTGATACTTTGCGAAATGTACGTCTAAATCGTTTATTTCCTGAACAAGCCATCCAGAACCTTAGCGCAAAAAATTTTCAATGTGATCCAGTATTTCATTAAAACTAAGAGAAAGGTCTACTTCTTTCTCCTAACCGCGCAACAAAATTCTGTTTTTACAGTTGAAGTGAGCCTCAATCGTAATTCTTTCATCGGTATCCTTTTCAAAAGTTATCTTTAGACTCATCCACATTCTCATTCCGTAATTTTCCTGCAAAATATCTTCAATAGCATCAATAATAATAGGCTGCTGACTTGATAAAAAGTTTGCGGGATCCAAATGTAGTTCCATAGGGTATAACGTGAACATTCGGAGCGCATTATTTAAAGCAGTTTGAGTGAACCGCGTTTTACATCTTGCTCGCTTTTGTGGTACCGGTACTGGTTCTTCTTCTCGTTCAGGTAGAGGTGGTCTCTCGTTATAAATAGTTTGATGCTTCTTCATATCATTTAAACGAGCAAAGGGGCGTTTACAGATTGGGCATTCATGACTCTTCTTCCCCCTCGTGCACTTCACGAACGTTTCGATTCTTAGTTTTGAGGTCTTTGTAGGATTTCCCACACGTCGAACACTGAAAATAACACATCTTCCTTAGACGTTTACGCAAAACCAAAAAATGTACTAACAAAAAGCTGCAGCATCAGTTAGTCAGGTTTAACAAGTCAAAACTTACAGGTATAGGAGCAGCTGATCATTTCCACTTGAAGCATGTTGTTCACTTGGCCTTTCCTAAAACAAACCCAATATTAAAATCAATGTAAATAATAACTTTCGAAACTTCACTTGCATATTAAAAGATTTTGGAATTTAAAAAAAATTGACATTTTTGGAATCTCTGATCAATTTCCTCTTGAATGACACCCAACACATCATGGTTATTTTGAGTTTTGAAAAATTGAACCTCATTTGCATATTAAAAACTTTTGGAATTTTGAAAAAAATTTGACATTTTTGGAATCTCTGATCAATTTCCTCCTGAATGACACCCAACATGCCATGGTTATTTTGAGTTTTGAAAAATCGAAAGCTCATTTGCATATTAAAAACTTTTGGAATTTTGATAACATTTTGACATTTTTGGAATCTCTGATCAATTTCCTTTTGAATGACACCCAACATGCCATGGTTATTTTGAGTTTTGAAAAATGGAACCTCATTTGCATATTAAAAAATTTAGGAATTTTGAAAAAATTTTGACATTTTTGGAATCTCTGACCAATTTCCTCTTGATTGACACCCAACATGCCATGGTTATTTTGACTTTAGAAAAATCGAAACCTCATTGGCATATTAAAAAATTTTGGAATTTTGAAAAAACTTTGACATTTTTGGAATCTCTGATCAATTTCCTCTTGAATGACACCCAACA
>JASAND010031770.1:0-30403 GCA_030248195.1 Trissonchulus latispiculum | reverse complement strand
AAACTTCCCTGATTTCCAGGGATAGGTTTACCTATATAGTTCATGTTGTGTTTGTCTGCGATCGCGCTAAAAATTACAGATGAAGCTTGTCAGACAGTTGAAGTCACGAATCAAATGTTGTTCAGTTCGGTCATACACAACAAGACACTTAGCAGACATAACCCGAGCTAGTTAACAAAGAGACATGTAATCTGCTTAACCATAAATTTGAATTTCGTAGTATCATTTGAAGTTTATGACATAATGAAATCTCCGTTCTATTAAGTTAGAATCCTTGCCCTCCCTACTGCTTCGCATAATTGTCGAATGATCGCCAAACAAAGAAAGAGTAAAAATTTCAGAAACACGTTCCCTGATATACAGACCTGACACTGTAATGGCACTTTAATTCCTAATTTAATTAATCACCTACTGGTTGATCAAAGCGTGAGCAGTCTTTACCAAACTCTGCCAATAGAAAATTAAGAGGTTTAATAGGAAACTTTGAAACAAAAATTTGTTTCAAAGGGTAGCTGACAGGACAGACTACTGTTTATCTTATGCTGGCAATTTTAAGCTAGCTTCGTGAGCAGAATAAGTGGAAAAACGGGTTGAAAACATGAAAACAGAATTCAGTTAGTCTAGTTACCCTTCTGAGAAGAAAAGATTACGGTGACCTCGATTAAAGAAGATTTATGATGTTTGAGTGACTGGCTATATTAACAGTCTTTAATCTGGTCAAAGGGGAGAGGAAGCCGGACTGGGCGTATTACATTGAAGGAAACGATCCAAGAAGACTAATTGAGTAAACATGAGCTTAGAAAGAAGCCAAGATAAAGTTACCTTTGCATAATTAAAGAACTATTTCCAGAAAAGAGACAGCAGAGGCAAAACTTCCATTAACTGGTCGTTTGTAGGCGGGGAGACCTGATCATTCACCTGAGCCAATCGCGCAGATGTAACGCTAAGAATATGCACCCAAAAGGAGTGGGGGGCCTGGGCTTTCCTAGTTCACAAAGTGGGTATATTAGAGTCAATATGCAGAAAAGAAGAGGGACTTTCCTGTCAGAAGGCTGTCCTCGCGTAGCTATCAACTGGAATAGATTTCTATAACATTCACTCAAACTCAGTTCTCGAGTTGGTTAATTCACTCTCCCGTTACTCATGATTATGCATATGTGTGTGTGTATGTAACCAAGAATTGGACGCAGCGCATAGAGGTAGCCTACAAATAGCCTAGGTGAAACCACCAACCCTGGCAAAAAGAAACCATACCTCAAAAGTAAAGCCGTAGCCAAATCAGTGACTTAGTTAATAATTGAACTCTTACGCATGTTTCTTGGTCATAATAAATTATTAAGCTACAGAACGAAGTTGAGCTTGTATACGGAACCTTTTCGTAAATACTATTATTTGGTCGAAAGTAACATAGTGATCATTATATTAGAGATACACTCTGCGGAGGAGAGGAGAGAGGAGGCACTCAGAGGAGACAAACGTATATATCAGATCAAATTGGCTAGATAAGCATAATTTTACACCAATAAAAGTTTAGAAAAGTTTAATAACACAAAATATATGTTAAATCAAATTTATTTCTAATCTAATCTATATAACACATCATTCGCCATCAATACAATAACACAACAAATTAGCAAACAAAACTCAAACACCATCGGTGTTAATTTAATTTGCCTATTCCAGATACAGCTAATAATAGTGTCTCTGTAAGCCCACGTTTCCATTAGGGTTATTAGATAGGAGGATTATTGACAAGAAGAAACTGAATCTCGCCATCGCTGCAGAAATCGTTTACTTCAATAACCTGTTTTCTGGTTTTTGGGCAAACTTTAGCAAGATTACGGAAACACTTGACTGTGTCTGTCAGTCACTGCTTTAATCAGTCAAATCTGTGCTTTATAGCGTGGGCTGTCAGGTGACCGAAGTAAGCAATATCTTGATTTCAGGATTTTAGCCAGAGAAACTTATCGCTAATTGAAAGACAAAATTTGCACAAAAAGTGAAACAAATGCTTCGGTCCTATGAAATATCTAATCTATTGCTAAAGATGTTGTGTTGTGTCTGTCACAATTCACACTTTGTGGAATCATGATGGAGAATTACAAAAATGTATGAAAAATCCGTCACACATTATCTTACAGAAGAATTAATCTATCGGCTCACAGAAACTTACCCTAGAGTTAGGCTCAAAGGAGGAACTTGAAACAACTTATCCAGTGGAAAAGCTCAGTTAGTAAAGGTAGAAATCGAAACTGAGTCACGAACCTAAAGTGGCAACCTAATATATATCTAATATATATTTATTAGGAATAATATAAAAGTCTTCAAATCAACTGATGACAGAGAAAACGTACCTCATTATAGGGTGAACCGTTGACTTCAATTCCACAATATCTCAAAGTCTTCTTAGGATAAGTTTGACAGGCTAGTAATTGAGCCGAACCTAAGTGTACTGAAAAGGTGGAAAACATTTTCTTGCCTACGGAAATTCTCCAATGGCCAATATGTTATTAGCACTCAAAGTGGATTAAGGGAAGCCTACACAAGCGCATACACAATTTTAAAGGAGTTAAGAAACTTGCAGGTATACCCTTACGCCTTCACAATCTTATATGAGAGATGTTTGCTAGAAACACCTTGCGTCAATAAAGTTTTGTTATTAACTTTGCAAAATCGAAGGAGACAGAGAAGCACTGAGTAAACCCTTAATCTCTGCTCTATTTGTTACAAAACTCTCAATTTCCCCAGAGAAAGTAGGCTTGTTATTAACGCTAACTACTTTTACTAATTTTACCTTGTGTTTTAGTAGTAGCGAACGATAGTATAGCATAAATACTTGAATATTAGACAGTTTCCCTAATTTTCAACAAATGAACAGCTTCATACTTATGATAAACTGGTAATAGAGCAATAATGTCGGACACAACAAGTTATGGCATAAACAGAGAATAGTTTTAAACCAAACAGAATAGTAAAATATAAATGTACTGTGAACTGTGAAGCTCCAGCTATCGAAGACTCCGAGCTATCGAAGCTGCACTGTATACTGGAGAGATCTCAGCCAACACCACCAAAAATAAACAAGAATGTTATCAACTGTCTGAGAGTGTGACTGGCGTTGACATCGGTAATGTTCATTGGTGTCAGCATATAGCGGATTAGATTAGATTAGATTGAACTAATTTAACGCATTAACCTCAGCACAGCATCCTAATGCAAATATGTAAGCTGTGGATGTGGGATGGGTGGGGAAGTGTTTGTTGGGCTGTGATGGAGGTGTTCACCTCTCTATTCCAGAACTCTACGTCATCCAGCGAATTGGGTGATAAAGAAAGAGGAAAGTATTGATTGTATCTATTAGAATTAACAGTAGAACAACGCGGTTTGAATGCTAGTGGTTACATTGGCTCAAAGAGGCGGTAACAAGAAAACGGGCATGAAAGTCACTGCTAAAATGACTGTCGGATTCTGAAGAAATTGCAGTTATTTTTACCGATTTATAGAGCACGATTTATAAAGCAAAACTAAAGAAGTCTAATATTTTTCTGATGTCGGTGTTGATGAAGAGCGAGCCCACATTAGTATTCTGCAGATCGAAGAATTTGCAAACCAACAGTGTTTGCTTGATAAACTGACTGCGACCTAGTTTCCAGTCGCTTACCGCCTGGGTCGCACTAAACTATTACCTGTGGGCAATGTGATCCATATCAGCGACCTATGACCTCTCTTCTGGTCCAAAATACTGTTACAGTAGTAGTTACAATCAAATTTGCATGCTGGACTGTAGAGATGAGCACGGGTCAGATTTTTTCGGCCCGGCCCGACCCGCTCCAAAATCTTGCTCGGTCCGCCCCGCTGGCAAAATTTTTCGGCCCGGCCCAGCCCGCAAACTGACAAAATTCAGCCCGGCCCGGCCCGGCCTGCCAAAAGAAAATTACCAAAATTTTACTAACAATATTATTTCAAAGGCTTCAATGCACGACGGAAACTCTAAATTATGCTACGAAATGTTAAATTTTGCTGCAAAATAACCAAAATTAGTAAATATTTAGCTAATTTTAGTGATTTCACAACATTTTCTAGAGTCGATCCGACCCCTTTCGGCCCGCTCCGGCCCTCAGTTGAAAAATTTCTTGGTCCGGCCCGCTAACCAAGGGATGGGCCGGGCGGCCGGGCCGAAATGCTCATCTCTACTGGACTGTCAGTAAGGTTAGGTCAGTAAGGTAAGACATAAATGACCAAAACAGTTCCACAGATTTCCATATTTCACAACTGTGAGCAATTTAGACAAAATTTTTATGCAATAAGTTTTTGTTTTACATAAAAACGAATAAATATAAGTGAATAATCTAAGGTATAATATATTTCGCAAATAAGCGTGAACCAGTTTGGGTCGTTAAATGCATACGGCCTCGTTATTGCCGGTGGGCCATCGATGTGACCTACATTATGCCATACCACGTAGACCTTAGATTTGAGTGTCCATGATATTAGGATATCTGTCTGGCCTCTTGATATAAGTATATATGAAACTGTTTTTGCAAACATTCAGTTCGTTCCTGCATACATGTAATTACATAAAGTACACAAAGTATAGGTACATAATCTCTAATACCAGCTCCAGCAGACAATGTGTCAAGAATCGTAAGTGTGTTTAAGGCGAGGTAATTAATAACAGTCTTCGGAAAGCAGTTGCCGAAACTTAACAACGGAAGGTTTGATAAACGATAATGTACTTATACGTGTATGATAGGCCAATGAAGCGTTCGCTACAGTACAGCCCAATCACAATAGATGAATGTTCTAACGTTTTTACATGAGAAAACCCTAATCAGAGGAAGTAGCCAACAGCCAATCAGATTGCAGAGACATCATTCCAAACAGCGAGGGTGTAGAAAATCAATCTGTGAATCAGTCAATAAAACGAGGAGTGGGTTCTTGCAATCTGGTTGGCTGCTGGCTGTCTGCTTTTGCCAACTACCGTAATCCTCCCTATTTAGTCTGAGTATTGTGATGGGTTGCTGGTTTGTTACCATACATGTGCTTGGGGGGGACCTGGCCCCCAGAGGGGTCCCTCACCCCCCCCCCAGAATCCGGATTTTTCCGGTTTTTGGGCAAAATACCGGAAAAATCCGGTTTTCCGGCGGCCGCAGGCTCCCGGTTCACCCCTCCTCCCTAGAATTTTCCCTCCTGCACATGTCTGCTGGTTACCACCTTCCCAAACAGAGGAACAGTCAGGTATTCTGGTAGGAGCACCGTTACGCAATGACAAGAGGAAGAGTGGTCTAGCGACGTAAGCGTCTTATAATCATAAAATTGAGTGTTTGGAAACAACTCACTCCAGAGTTCTGCACCGCTGTCGTTCTAACACCACGTGATAGTCAGCGTCAGTCGGTGTCGTTCCAGCAGGATAATCTTTTTCACATGAGTAGGTTCTGACACGGAATATGGGCTGAAGTACCGCACTGAATATATCAGGCCATTTCAATTGCTGTACTCGCTTGGGTAATGCTGGTTTCATTTTAATGCTACAAATATGTACATAACAAACTTCTTTGTAACCATGTATACACATTTCATTGGACATTTTATTTTTCTAATTATCAGATAAACAAAATTGAGATACTATTGAAGAAGAAGGTCTTAATGCCAAAGTTCGCATTACATGTATTAAATGTAAATATTTAGATCAGATGAAACAAAATGATGCCACCGCCGAAGAAGACCAGCGGATGACCATGACATAACATAACAGGGAAAATGTAGGATAGACCGACTCTGTAGATGAAACGCAACAAAAATTGTGTGCACTGTGCTTCTGATTTTCCTTGAAATAAGTGGGAAATTTCGCTCTAACAACAAAGTCTAGATTTGTGTAAAAAAGGTTTTACATCAGTTTCCGTCGTTGTGCCTACATTGTTTCTAAATTGTTCCCTCCCCCTCATGAGAAAAACTAGCTTACGACAGCACTGTCTATCCAACTATCCAAGTGATTTATCCTGAACACTATAAACCACACAGATACTATTAAAGACTAGTAAGAATAGAATATATTGCAGAGATCTGCTTGAATAGCTTGCTGAGGTAGACCAGACAATCAAAACGTTGTTTTTAGTGCTATCAAACAACACATAACAGTATCACTGTTATGTAGTTTTGTGCTGAATTAAATTGTCTCTGACTGCCAGAGCTGAGCTGGGATTAATGAAAGTATTAAGTCTTCAATGAGAGTATAGCTGAGTCAATACGGGAGGAGATCCTTCAGAGACGGTTGTGGGCGGTCATAAAACTGTATTTCATGCTAGCAGAAGTGCTAATATAAAGATCAGTGCTCCGGATAATACTAGCTCATGTGATACCTTTAGGCAATAAAATTCCGTGTTGACATTAGCCGCCAGTGTTCAAGAAAGACACATCATAATCCGCGGAATAAATCAAAGGAGGGGAAGTTTTGAAAAAGACTGCCTTAGTTGGGAATAAAACACTGAAGTCCTATTTGAAAGTGCATTAAGACCTCTCTGTACTCTACAGCTGTAAGGGTAGGGAAAACGAACTCTTCCTAGTGGCGAATTAAGCAGCCTAAACCAGAAGATAGTTGGAGGATTTGGAAAAATAAAGTCTGTATGTGCTCAACTGCTATAATCTTAGTTACAGCAATTGTAGGGTTATAGAACTGGATTAATATGTATGAATGTACGGATAAGTGCGTCATTAAGTAGTACTTATATAGCAGGGAACGGAAATTTGGCCAGCAAGATCCGCGCAGAAATGAAAAGGGTAGAGTTTTAATCAACACAACTAGGGCTGCCTTCATTGCTTCTCCCATAGGATTACCTGAGTGCACCTTGAATATTAACATAAAGATAGCCCTTAGCTAAAAAAGTCAACAAGTAATTCAATTTCATGTGAAGCCCTGTTCAAGTCTCGCCTACGTAGATTAACTCCAGTGCTATGTGATTATTCTATCACAGCAGCACTTGAATGTGTCAGCAACAGTAGCTGTGGGCTGTGGCGTCACTGTATTCACGACATTGTTTCCATGGATCTTAGGATGTATGTAAATGAGGTATAGAAACATTTTCATGCCATAAATATACAGAATATATTTCCAGTTGCAAACTCAAGGCAAACTAAACCACCAACTGCTTTTAAAATTCGGCAGTAATTCTCTCAATTAAAGTTAAATCACTCAGTTAAATTCTAGCTTGACTGCATCACTTCGTCGGCTAATGGCAACGTAAGCTTTGTTTTGGGAGGTAGCGGGTACCCAGCGACTCTTTCAGAGATCTTAGTGGAAATTACATTAAACTCATTCTTGAGGCATCTCAAAAATTTAATGAACGCACCAGGTGGTATATTCTGCAGGCTAAAACGTGAGTGACAGGACTCCACTCCGTTGCTGGATCTCAGTGCTACCCGATAGAAATTCCCAGCTGGCAGCGGAAAATGACCACTTACCCACGGTAGTATGAAGTAATCTTGAAGCAAGGCAGCAATCTGAGCAGGAACATGGGACGGTGGGTTGACGGCACCAAACCAGCTGCAATGATCATGCGCACTTGGCAATGCGCATTTGGAACAAATTTGCAAATTCCATCGCTTGAACCTTCCGGTAGACAGATTGGGCCAAGTGAAAATAACATCCCTGGTAGCGAACACCCGAAAGCCTAAGAGGCAGCATTCATAACAGAAAAGTCAAAGTCCGAAGTGATTTTATGTAAAGCAATAACGGGAATATGGTCTGCTGCAGATAGTCTTTCAGAATTAGAAATGCACGGGCATAACAATTTGTGGTTTTCGACGGCAACAGGAACTAGCAGCGTTGGAAGTGGGTCGCAATTTCGTGACCCGCAGGTGCCCACGACCCGCGACCTACTGAGATCTTGGCGACCCATTTGACGCACTTGTTTAATTTGGACATTTTCGCATATTTAAGGGGGGGGGGTCGCGAATTTTCGACCATCTCCGATTTTTCTCATTTTCACATATTTTGTAGTCCCCATGGTGTGTGTGGTGTTTAACTGACTTGTCACTAACCAGAATGATTTATTACAACAATTACTCAGCTTATTTAAACAGATACATTCTAACATCAGAACTTAGATCACCACATTGTCGATACAGCATGAGTACAGATCACAACACCTTCCTTTCACTTTTAAAAGCTCTACCACAAATTTAAACTCGAAAAATTTGAAAAATTGTTACGACTCAAATAATTATAACTTCATGCTTTTCTTCCTCCTCAATGAACCCAATGTCGGCTTCCAAGGACTGAGTGGGACACACCCTTTTATAATGACCTCTTCCTCCGCAACCATTGCATGTTGCACGGGACGCTGGACAAGATTTGCCATTGTGTCCTCCACCACCATCACAACTAGGGCACCCAGTAGTAGCATACAAAGGCCCGGCTTGTTTGATTAGGGGACGATGACGGCTATCGCTTTGACTGGTTCCTTGGTGACCCTGAAAGCTGCCCTTCTTGCTCCCGCGTGCTCAGATTATTTAAACAGATACATTCTAACATCAGAACAATTCGATACATGTGGGCTTAGATCACGACATTGTTGATACAGCATGAGTACAGATCACAACAGGTGGGTCCACAAAACAAGACAGTTGCGTTTGTTGCTAAAATCGGTTAAGTTTTGCGAATTTTAAACACAGGTGTGCGTATACGGAAGAATCACCTTATTTTATTCAAAAAATGAAAGGGCATACTGCATTCTCACAAATTATTGAGAAATATATGTTATGGTCAGTTTCTGGGGTTTAACAAACAAATACACAGTATAGATGTTAGCACAATAGCAGACTTCACTTAAATTAGAAATTTTTCATAAAATGTACAAACATGCCTTGTGCAATTTGAAATTGTACAACAATGTTTGTACAATTTAAAACTTTAAAATTAGAAACTGTATGAAGCATCTTAAAAGAGCATTTTAAAATCTGTTAAAAAGATCTGTACCTATACATAGTATAGTTAAGTGATAGTCAGCCAAGTATACTCTAGTGGCGACGAGTAGCAGTTTTACTTTCTACTATGGCAGAAAGAAGTTTTGGAAGAATTGACTGTTTTGACTCTAATACCATGAGTTGGGAATCCTATATAGAGCAAATACAGGAGTATTTTATCGCTAACGGCATAGCGGAAGAAAGAACTCAGGTTGCCATACTCCTGAGCGTGGTGGGCTCCAAGACCTACGAACTGTTGAAAGATATCTGCAGTCCAGATAAACCTAACACTAAAACTTTCGAACAGTTAGTGGCGATCCTTCAGAACCATCTGCAGCCAAAACCCATCGTTATCGCAGAACGTTACCATTTCCACCTAGCCAAACAAACGGCGGACGAATCCATTTCCGACTTTTTTGCCAAGCTTCGCAAGTTAGCAAAGAACTGTGAGTTTGGTCAATTTCTTGACCAAGCTCTGCGAGACCAGTTTGTTTGTGGCCTAAAAAGTGACGCTGCCAGAACTAGACTGTTGACGGAACGTGACCTCACATTAGACCGCGCCTTCACGATTGCAAAGAGTATGGAATCAGCGATAGCAGATGCAAACAAAATTGGTGGAACTACAGATGGAAGCCTTAACGTTCTCAAACGAGCCCCACCCATGAAACGTTCAAACACAAGAAGTACTCCTCCTGTACGTCCTGTACGGCCTCAGTCGGCGAGAACGTGTTACAGATGTGGCAAACCGGATCACCAAGCTAGATTGTGCCCATTTCGAAATCAACAATGCCACAAGTGCAAGAAAGAAGGCCATATTGCGAAGATGTGCCACACCAAAATGAAATCTGTCCACGATCTTGATTCAGATTCAGATTCTTTGGAACAACTTAGCAGTGTTTTAGATGACATAATGGGTTTGAAATGTACTTCTGCCGATACTTCTCCGGTTCCAAAGATTATGGTAAACTTATTCCTAAATGATAAGCCTGTGGCCATGGAGTTTGATACAGGCGCTGCCGTCACAGTCCTCCCAGAAAATTGGGTACCTTTGAAACTACGTCCCACAGATAAAAGACTCAAGTCAGCAACAGGTCATGTGCTGCTGTTGAAAGGTGAAGCTGATGTCAAAGTGACTCTGAAAGGTAAAAAGTTTATACTTAAAGCTTTCATTGGTGACAAGTCCTGCCCGGCCTTGATGGGGCGAAGTTGGATCAAGACCCTATTTGGACAGGACTGGTTCCATAGATTGCTAGCCAATGACAAACTCGAACGGCCAAAACCATTCTAAAAATTAGAAAATTTCCTTGGTGGAATCAACTATTACAGTCGATTCATTCCCCATATGTCAACTGTTGCAGCTCCCTTGAACAAGCTACGACGAATCGGCGTAAATTGGAAATGGGGAAAAGAAGAAAACGAAGCGTTCAACAAATTAAAGAGTGCGGTTTCGGAAAAGAGTGTTCTGCTGCACTACGATCCAAAGAGTCCCCTCAAATTGGACTGTGATGCCTCATCCGTTGGACTGGGTGCGGTGTTGTCACAACTGGATAGAAATGGTGACGAAAAACCAGTACTGTTCATATCACGGACTTTGAACTCAGCTGAGCGAAATTATTCGCAAGTTGAGCGAGAAGCATTGGCGATTGTCTGGTCTGTGCGCAAGTTACACAAGTACCTTGCCGGAAGAAGCTTTCAACTCGTAACAGACCATAAGCCTCTCGTCACTCTTCTACATCCCAGGAAAGGAATCCCACAGTTAGCCGCAAGCCGACTAAAAAGATGGGCTATCATCTTGATGGGATATAACTACGACATTGTGTACCGATCCACATCATCTCACGCCAATGCGGATTTCTTGTCCCGCCTACCTTTGCCTCAAGTAGAAACAGAAAGTCAGATGTCTAAAGAAGTGTCAGTGCTCTGTGCCAGCTCGGTAGAGACAATCGAGCTTACAAAAGAAGTATTGGTCGACGAGACCAGAAAAGATGCTGTCCTCGGCGAAATAATCAAGTTCGTCAAGTTAGGCTGGCCTGAAAAGAGTGAGGACCGGCATCGGCCTTATTGGCTGCGGCGACATGAAATTTCACTGGAACAAGATTTCCTCATGTGGGCGGACAGGGTAATTATACCTTCCCAACTAAGGTTAAGGATGTTGGAGTTATTGCATTCAACACATCCCGGAATGGTGAAGATGAAAGGATTAGCCAGGTCATACGTTTGGTGGCCTAAGATAGACTCTGATATAGAAAATATGGTAAAGATGTGCCGCTCCTGTCAAGTCAATCAGGACTCAACCAATACCTTTCTACATCCAATGGTACCCTCAACGTTCCCTTGGCAAAGAGTTCATATTGACTTCGCCGGACCATTTCTGGGTCATATGTGGCTGGTAATGATCGATGCTTACTCAAAATGGCCCGAAGTACGGCAAGTTCCGAAGATTACCGCGCAAGCTACTATCACCGTAATAACCGAGATTTTCGCCAGTCACGGATATCCTCAGTATTTGGTATCTGATAATGGCCCAACATTTGTTTCAAAAGAATTCACAAATTTCATGCGATCGAAAGGCATCAATCACATTTTGATACCCCCCCTACCACCCTCAAAGCAATGGACAGGCCGAAAACTTTGTAAAGACATTCAAACGTTCCTTGAAAAAGAAATCGGCGGATGAGCCCATAAACGTTACGGTTTCAAGATTTCTACTACACTACCGCATTACACCCCATTCCACAACAGGTGTTCCTCCGTGTGCGTTGTTCCTCAATCGCAACCTACGGAATGATATAAACTGTTTCCTGCCCTCGCTGATCCACAATACTGGGCCTGTACGCAAACGGGCAACAAGTCTGTCCTCGGGGCGGTTTCTCCAGCCGGGTGATTTCGTTTGGGTCCGGGACTATAGAAAGACACGTCAGAAATGGATCGAAGGGACAGTAGAGTACGCCCTAGGAACAGTCACATATATGGTAAGAGTGGAGGGTGTACTACTAAAGCGCCATATTGATCAAATTCGTAAACGGGTTGCCGTAAAGAGTGGAAAAGCGTTCAGGAAAGACATTAAAAAGCCACATACGAACTTTGGCAATTTTATTTGGTTTCCTTCGGATAATGCTCCGCAAGAAGCTCCTGCTCCCCTGCCAGACGAGCAAGAACCTCAACCTGCGCCGGAACCTCAACGTCGATATCCCACTCGCCACCGACGGCCTCCACCTACTTTTATTCCTGGTTCTGATCAAGGCTTTATACAACATTGATTGATCAGAAAATTAAAGGGGAGAAATGAAGCATCTTAAAAGAGCATTTTAAAATCTGTTAAAAAGATCTGTACCTATACATAGTATAGTTAAGTGATAGTCAGCCAAGTATACTCTACTGTACATAACATATATATTACAATGTTGCTTTTGTGATAAAATTGTTTATTTCGATTCTGTCTTGAATCTTCAGTCGAAGATATTACCAAATTTGTACTCAATCGGTTAAGTTTTGCGAATTTTAGACACAGGTATGCGTATACGGAAGAATCACCTTATTTTATTCCAAAATTGAAAGGGTAAACAGCATTCTCACAAATTATTGAGAAATATATATTATGAACAGTTTCTGGGGTTTAACAAACAAATATACACAGTATAGATGTTAGCACAATAGCAGACTTCAATTAAACTAAAATTTTCATAAAATGTACAAACATACCTTGTACAAAAATGTCTGTACAACTTGAAATTGTAACATGGCTCAGTGTAGCCGAACCATGCTACAACCACGTGCGTACAATTGAATTGCACGCTACACCGTGCAGTACAATTGTACTGCACGGTAAGCCTTCGCTGCTCTCCTGTCGGCGTATGCAGCGAGGCTGCTGGCAGTCAGTAGAACTGACTGCATTGATCAAGATTTTCTCCCGCTTATATACTTTCTGCCAACATAAATATGCAAATTAGGTTGGATAGTATATAGACTACTGGAAATTCGAAACCAAATGTCAGTCTCTGAAGACATGACATATAGAAGACGAAAAGTCTTCTTGATTTTTGAGCCATATTACAAGCCAGTTGTAGCACTGCTTGCTGTGCTCACAGAAATTTGTGAGCTCACTTGCAGGCGAAGCCCTCGTGAAGGGCACTCGTGCGCTTCGCACACTCGTGCCCTTCACTTGGAGCTTCGCCTGCTAGTGTGCTTGTGCATACAAATCTCTGAGAGCACTGCTGGCAGTGCTACAACTTACACTTGTACAACAATGTTAGCATTCTTGTACAATTTGAAATTGTACAAAATTAGAAACTGTACATAACATATAAACACAGTCAAGAGCCAAAAGTTAAAGAAAACTTGAAAATTTAACATAAACTGTAAATGTTCTGGTGAAATTTAGCGTAAAATTGTGTGAACAAAAATAACTCTTGACCCGCTCTGAGCCGCGGGTACCCACTGACCTGAAAGTCGACCCGCGGGTACCCGCGACCCACTTCCAACTCTGGGAACTAGATCAATGGAGTTAGCTGGTCCAAGACTTCATCATGGATGGGAAATAACTGTTTGAATGTGTAGGAATTGACAACTCTGCCAACTTAAACTTAAACTTCTTACTTCTGAAACTTCTTAAACAACTTAAACAACAACTTAAACAACTTAAAACAACTCAACACAACAAACAACTTAAACAACTTAAACAACTTAATCAACTTCTTAAACTATGCTCCAAAAAATAACTATGAAAATTCTGGACGCCGCGTCGAATAATTTAAACGGGTGCAAGCCCGGAAGCTAAAACTTGGTGTGAACATAGACCCATAAGTCTCCAAAATTATGCCGAATATAAATAGATAGATATAAATAGATCTATGCCACTCGAAACCTGAAAAAATTGCAAAACTGCTAAAAAGTGGATTTTTGAAGATTACCTAATAAGCACAATATCTACATCCATCGATAGCTTTCATAGTCCTGAACAACTTTTCTTCTTGGCGCAATCGCATATTTGCCATCCACTTCAAGTTATTTTTGAAAAACTGAAATTTCATCGTTTGAAGGACTACTGAATTGGTTTATTCTACCTTCAATCTGCCCTATTAGTTTAAAAGACTTGATTAAATTTGTAAAACGGCTGTATCGGGTAGAACTAATTTATTTACATGTAGTTTGTTCCTTGTAAACGGTGTACATTTGCTTTCTTGTTGTGTGGCAGGCTGTACATTTACAAGAATATCCCGGTCAGCAGTTACGTTGGAGTTCACTTCACATGACGATTCAAAGGGCATGCATCCACATATGACAGGAACAGCTTTAATTTTATGTTATTGTGGTAGGGTCAGAAGTAAGTAGTCAGTACAATTTGAGCCATATCTGTCCGCGTCATCGTGCTTGAACACCTTGATATACTTATTGAGCTAGACCAAAATTGACATTTTTTATGTTTCAATTCAAGTGGTGTAAAACTAAATGCCTGGGAGAATTCCTTCATATTTGGCACAATTTTGTAGACCTATGGGGTGTATGTTAACGCCAAATTTTAGCTTCCGCGGTCTTGCGAGAATTAAATTCTTTGATTCGGCGACCAAAATTTTCCAAATTTTTGACGGTTCTTCAAGACTATGACAGCATTGCTCTCCAAACGTTGGGGTTACAGCAAAGCTAATACCATGTACATGTTAACCAATACTTCTTCTCCCATTGTGCCAAACGTAGATGTTTTCATGGAACCAATCAGCTATGAGAAATTTTAAGTATTTATGCTGGTTGGCGCCAAAATCGGGGGTCGGCCAGGTTTTCATGGACCTTGTGGACGATAGGAACCAGTTAGGAATCAGAGACTTCATACTATTTTGCCCACGCACGTGCTTTACATGCCTTCAAAAGGAATTGAAATCCAACAAACTTTGGGCACTCCCATATTAGTCTCCATCCGTAATTTAGAAAATGCTACAGTCTTACCAAATACTTTTCAAAAAACCTAGAGCGAACATAGCTATCCTTTTCCGCGTGACGATGTAAGATGGAAGCCAAAATTTAGCGTTTTTAAGCAAAATCACAATTTTTTGCAGATTTTCGAATTATCTGAAAAACCGGGTCACCGGGTCAAGCATAAGTAACCCGGTTCCATCACTGTCGCCAGACGCCAACTATACCCAAAAATTAGTGTACAAACTAATTATGCTTTATTCTGATTGTTTGGGTGAATATGTGAACACTTACGCTCACATTCTCCTATCAACAAGTCGCTTCCTGTACACGGGGGCCGTGTACTCTGGCATCTTCAGTTATAGTCGGGGCCCGACATTAATTTGTTTACTTATGCCTTCTCACTCGAAGAAGTAGAAACGCTCTAGTGCCTCCAGTTCCGAAGGGATCAGACACTGCGAAACGCTTTTATCTTTTTACTGTACTGACATTTGGAATCTCGTCCGCCCCTTACCTTTTTAATAAAATCATGAGGGTGTTTTGTAAAAGATGGAGACGTCTGGGCATTTTCTGCCTATGGTTTTTTGATGACTGCTTTCTCGCCGCGCTTTCTTGTTCCAACCTTCTGCACGTTATTTATTTTGCGGTGTCTGATCTTCATAAGGCCGGTTTTGTGATGAATGTTGATAAGTCCTGTTTCGTGCCGATGTCACGGTGCAAATCTTCCCCCGTGCAAATCTTCCCCCCGGAAGTTTTGCACCGGTGCAAATCTTCCCCCCGGAAGTTTTGCACCGGTGCAAATCATCCCCCCGGCAATTTTGCACCGGTGCAAAACTTCCCCCGGGTAAGATTTGCACCAGCTGCCAGAGTGACCGTGAAGTTAGCAATACATGATTCAAAAGTTTTGGGAATTATTTAAGATCAATTCTAACAACTCTACGTTTTATTTTTCGCCAGTCACTTGTTTTTAATAGATGAAGTAATAGTTCAATTCGTTGTCAAACCTGTCGTTTTGGCAGTCTTACGCCCGATTGCACCAAATCGGACTAAGTTAGCTCGGTGTTAGCTTAACACCGAGCTAACTCGGTGTTAGCTATTCTGCACCTGAGCTACAGCTTAGGGTTAAAGTTAGGCCGTTGCACCAACTTAGGTCTTGTCAAGAATAACAAACCCTAAGCTGCAGCTCAGAGTTATCTTTAACCAATAAGATTCGTTTCTTTAGTCAATGTATCCAATCATCATTTGTCAAGGTTAGCTGGCGACTAATTTAACCTTGAGGTTGGCTCCGAGCTAAGTCTTAAATCTTAAATCTGAGCTCAAGGCTAAAACTGAAGTAGTGGATCGAATCTCGGGAGGAACATTCAAAACTGAAGTGCGAAGATCTTTTTCTAAAAAATATGAAACATGTATAAACAATAGTTTGAACAGCCCGTGACGAACTTTTCCGAAAAACGAAAGCAGAAATCTTATAAATTGAGTTAGTCCTCAGTTAATCCTGATAGGACACAGGATTAAGTTTCTGCCGCTAAAGACCAAGTTAGTTCGGAGTTAACCTCGAGGTTAACTTAACCTGATTTGGTGCAACGGATTACCTGAGAATTATCAGGTTAACTCCGAGTTAACCTTGAGGTTAGCTTAACACCGAGCTAACCCTCATTGGTGCAATCCGGTGTTAATTAATTAAATTGAATTGTAATAAAACTTAGGTAAAATTGTGTCGAATTATGAATTAAATTCAAGAAATACAATAAGCCGAAATAACCTGTATCTTGCATTTGAATTTTATAACGTTCAATGCCTGAAATCTGGCTATAATCAATTGAACATTATACTCGTCTAACCCCTTTGGGGGGGGATAAAGTTCATTTGGGAACACTTGTATTCATAATATTCCTAGACGTGTTTGGTTTATCATGCATCGAAATTCATTTTTCAATTCAGCTTTTCGTTAGATTATATATTGTAAGATGAAGTTGTTAGATTGAGCTAGCAAAAAGCTGTAGAAAAATTAAACTCAGATTCGTGTTCAACGCTTCTGACACCCCCTGGAACCACCATTTGAGCAAAAATGGTGACAAACTTTTTGGATCGCGCTTGTCTGCCCCTGAAAATCAAGAATTTAATATTTTAAATTTTTAAAAGATTGAGTGAAAGTGCGCACAATCGCATTCTCACCATTTTAAGATAATAAATCAATAATAGACAGTTTAAAACTTAAATAAAGTTAAATAGGGGAGATAAAGTTTAATCCTAGTTCTTCCAAACATTTTTATTTCTTTCTTAACCAATTATTGTTGCTATTTTACTTGCTATATCTGTAAGAATCTAAACTTGGCTTGGTTTCGTTTTGGTGTATTTAATTCCTTGCGAGGGCGATCTCAAGTATGGATATCTAAATTCTAAAGGCATTCTCAAAAGAGTATAGAGGAGTTTATGGAGTTAAAGGTGGTGATTCCTTTTGGAGACATCAACTTTGAACCATTATTACTCAACCATTACTTGGAGTTAAGAAGCCATTTTGATATCAAAATGCAGCTTAACATTTGCTCTTTCTAACTAATACAACGAAACTAACTATAGTTTTTGAAAATTTTTTGCTGCATTTTCGAAGTAGTTTAATTTTCCAGATTTTTTTGTAAACTAAAGTAAATTTTTTCGTGAGGCATCGACCACATCATTCGAATCCACTATCAAATAGCTGGGGACCCTTTTTTAGTTATTATGAAACCGCTTTTCGTTATAAAGAAATTAGCTAAAATGTTTGCGCAACCTGGATTTTGCCTACTTTTCCAAACTTTGGCAAGCGACCACTTTAGCTAGGAAGCAGCAATCGGGACAGCCAAAAAAGGGTTCCCTGGGTATTTTAGTGTAAAACACGTCCAGTCAGTGGCAACCATTTAGCTTGCATAGTATATGCTTCACAATCGCTGGAAAAAATTTGGTCTTGTTTTTGCAAAAACAACATTTTCTATGATAGCAGCATATGGGGTAGCAGTTAGAAGATTATGATGTCACCGATAATCGGTCTCGACGAGTCCTTCAAATTGACACCAGTAGTTTAATTTTACGGCTTATGTAGCTCAAGGAATGGCGCATTATTTGATTTCTGCAAAAATGACAAGTTTTCAATGCCAAAATAGGAAAATCGACTATATCTCACGATAGCGAAAAGCTAGAAAGGTACTTCAAAGAGCAAAAATGTAGAGCTCAACAAGATCGTTCGAATGAATATAATCATCGCTGTACAGTAACTGCCCAAGTGTCAAAAATTGACAAAAACCACCCTGAACGGAGACGTCGAATTTTTGAAACGGGATTGCGCGGAGGGTGTTAGAATGCTAAAAGAACTTATTTTGGAAAGTTTCATCAAATTTCATCTTGATTTCAACCGTCAATCAACAAAATGTGCCCAAAAGGAATCACCACCTTAAGTGCAACTGGATTTTGAAGTAAAGAGCTAAAGAGGATAAATCCTAGTTCTGAGTTACAAGAGTTACTCTAGTTAAATGTTGATTTTAGCTCAAACATTGATAAATTCATAGTTCATACAGATAAATGAAAGTAAATTCACAAATAACTCTAAAAGAAACTTTCATTCATGGTGTGAAGTTTAGGTGTACGAGTGTTAGTAAAATGTACGTATTCTTGAATAAAACGAGTTAACTATTCTAATTTAGGATAAGACAAGATCACGAGGTAACTGTGTGGTGTGCGATGCCAATGGAAAGGGCCCTAAGTCTACTTGAAGAAATATTTCAACAACTATAATTTTACTGCCAAGATTCACAAACTGAGCTAGACAAAACTCTCAACCGTACAAAACCAAAATATAAGAAATATTTTCACATCAACTTTAAATGTAGAATATTAAATTTACAGCGCCAACAAAGTTATAGAATAACTCAGAACTCGAAATATTCGACAAATCGGTAACCCCAAAATCGGAACCTAAGCGACAGCAAAAAACCCCCGACTACTCTACAACTTCATTCGAACCCAACTGCTCGTTCAAGCGTGAACCAAATCGACGACTTGGCTAAAGGACCAACGAATTTAGACAGAAGTCACAAAAGTACTGAGTACAAAAGTACAAATTGAATAATTTCCAAACAATTCCATAATTTAGATGTGTGCGCTAACTTCACACCATTTCTATCTTAAGTGCACGCTATCTTCACAATGGTGTTATAACAAATTACAAATCACTGGTCAATTTTAATCAATTAATTTTATTTATTGCGAAACCTGTGAATTGTGATAGCTATTACGGTTTTTGTTGTGCTAGCGTAGCTACCATACCAGTCGAAAAATCCATTTGCCCTCAAATGTGAAAGCTAAAGTTTAAAGAAGCATCATCGCGTTGTTTCAAGTTATGTTTCGATTAAGTTGCATTTTACAATTTCGAAACTATAAGCCAGAGCTTAGCTAAGACCTCAGTTGTAATTATTATTGTTAATAACTGAAATTCTGCCGGTGCAAATCTTCCCCCCGGGGGAAGATTTGCACCGGTGCAAAACTTCCGGGGGGAAGAATTGCACCGGTGCAAACCTTCCGGGGGAGGGGGGAAGTTTTGCACGGGGGGAAGATTTGCACCGTGACACCGACACAGTCGTTAGATATTTTGAGTTTCATCTCGATTCCCGTGAATTTTGTATCAGCTTACCTCAGAAAAAATCTGAAACGCTTGGTTCTTTACTTTTTCTGCTCCTCACGTTACTTCACGCCGCCTCCTTCGTTTGTCGGGCTTAATTATGTCATGCCGCCTTGTCTTTGGTGATATTGCTTTGTTGCGGCCCCGGAGGTTTTATATGGTGGTGGCCATTGCTACTGACTGGGATCGAACTGTGCACCTTAGCACTCAGGCTCTTGCGCGCATTTGTTTTTGGCGTGATAATTTGATTTTGGTGGTTTCGAAGCCTCTCGGTAGAGTTCCTTTAGAGAATCTATTAAAATTTTTAGTGATGTGAGTTCCTATGAGGGGGCCGCGGTTTGGATGTCTACTGCTGGTGTCAAACGGGTTGCGCACTTTCCTCTATCTGGGGGCCATATCGAGGATAGTTCTACTTATAGGGAACTTATTGCTGTCCTGCAGGGGCTGCGGTCTTTTGGTTCCCTTTTGAAACAATGTTCGGTGTTGTGGCACATTGACAGCCAATCGGCGTGGTACATACTGCGCCGGGGCAGTATGCGGCCTCATTTACATTCATTGGCTATTTCCATCGCAGACTTTATTGTGGCTCACCAAATTCGGTTCACTCCTGTTTGGATTCCCCGTTTTCAAAATCAAGAAGCGGATTTCTTTTCTAAATTTAAAGATAGGGATGGTTGGGGTATCAAATCTTGTTTGTTTCGCGCTTTGGCCAGAAAATTCGGGACGTTTACGGCTGATCTTTTTGCCGTTAATAGTAGATTAGGCTTTTGAGTAAACGCAAAATCCGGGAAATCCGGAATTCCGGGTTTCATGTACGAAAAATCTAAATTTCTTAGTTTTTCGCCTAATTTTTATCACAATAATTTTATTTCCACGATCAAATAGAGTTGGTCCAACTGCATATTTGGTGTTATAAGCTTTTCACGAAAATGCACCCAGTTTTCGGAATTCCGGAAATTTAAAAATATTTTCCAATACTCACAACATGGGTATCATTCGTAAGCTCTTATCGAGCTAAGCAACTTTTGGAATAGTACAAAGTCGTCGAAATGCGCCCACACCGCTAAATTCACGAAAAACCTTTAGCAAAAGTTGAAGACGTTCTTGGAATTCTTGGAATTTGGTGCATGTTCAGATATTGGTTGTTGTACAAAAGTTGTTCAGCTCATTAAGAACTTTCAAATGATACCCACATTGGCTATTGGAGGAAGTTTCTAGAATCCGGAAATTTCGGGAACTGAGTGCATTTTCAAGAGTTTGTTCTATTACAAAGGTTGTCCAGGTCATGAAGTGCTTTTGAGTGAATGAATTTGAATGAATGATCTAGTGGTTTTGGAGAAAATGTTTAAAATCCAAAAATTATAGAAACCGGAATACCAGTAACTGGGTGCATTTGCGTTAAGATCTTGTAAACACAAAAATATGCAGTTGGGCCAACTCTATTTGATCATGGAAATACCTGGATTGCGATAAAAATTGGGCGAAAATCTAAGAAATTTAGATGTTACCGTAAATGAAACCCGGAATTCCCTATATTCCGGACTTTCGAAATTTCGAGTTACTGACGATTCTAAAAATATGTATGTACATTGTTGGAGTTTACTACAAAGGCTAGTCTGCTATAAATGGGCAAACTTTGTACACATTTTTTGGTTGTACTACAGTACGGCCTTTGCTGACCGGTGTTAGTATGACAAAAAATTACGGCATGGCCAAGACAGCAAAAGGGCAGATACATAATTTTATGATTTTTGAGTGTCCTGGTACAGACGGGAGTGAAGATTTTTTGAGTTAGCATGGTTTCCACGACCGGGCAGTCACTCTCCCTCATTTCTTATTGTGGCCAGATTTATAAAAATGACTGGGACAGGCGTTAGCTGGACGCCGTCCGACGCCTTTCGCTCGCCAGCCTGCCGACGAAACGGCAGACCACCGGCCGGGATGCCAGTCAACAAGCAGATATTTATAAGTTAGGACAACTAAGCTTAAAATGAACTCCAAACCTGGCTGTGCTAAAAGGCAGAAGCTACGCTTAAACTATTTAACTCACTGTTAACTTTCCCTACTGTAGCTGGAATACTAAACAGACGTGTTTGGTCCACAACGGTTTTGTTTAACAATGGGTCTATCTATTTCTTTAAAGATTAAAATGGTCGGATTAAACGGATTAAAAATCAGCCGGATTAAAATTTTAACAGCTGTTTCTTTAATGGTGGATTAAACGGATTAAACGGATTAAAATTAACCCCATTTTTAATCCTCGGATTAAACGAGTCAAGTTTAATCCGTTTAATCCGTCATTAAAAAAACAGCGATTAAAAATTTTAATCCGCCAACTTTCAATCCGTTTAATCCGCGTAGCTGCACGAGGATTAAAAACTAGTTGAAAATGCAGGCGACGGATTAAACGGATTAAAATTAATCTTTAAAGAAACAGCAATTAAGCAGGCCGGATTAAAATTAACTCGTTGATTTTTTAATCCAAAGTTTGAATAAAGAAACAGGATTAGATTAAACTTTTAATCCTAGGTGCATTAAAGAAATAGGATTAAATTAAATCGGTTTAACTCGTTTAACTCGGTGGATTAAATTTTAATCCGTTTAATCCGAGGCGCTATTTCTTTAATGCGGATTAATTTTAATCTAATCCCTTTAATGTTTAAAGAAATAGGGCCAATGATAATCAAAACATTCTCGGGCTCTCGACCTATGAAAATATCCACATTTAGCCTCGGATAAAGTTTCATGCTCTACACTTTACTTCATCATCTTCCTGCTCCTGCGCCGACCGCACTATGACAAAAACTGGATATGCGTGAAGGAGGGCCATGGTTTGAAAGCTGGCGCTACATATTAACACAAAAACTGTAAGAAAAGCCTGGTTTTAATCTGGCCTGTGCACCTTTTCTATATAACATCCGAAAATGAATACATTTAGCAGTCATAACAGCTGAACTGCAAACTGCTCCAGGCGCCGGTAGTCGGCCGACCGGTCAGTTGGCCACTGGTCGGCCTACGGGCATATCGGCCTAGGGGGCTTGGCCGGGCTGGCCGGTCGTTTAGCAGTAGATGAAATCTATAATTTTGTAGCCAATTACGAAAACCCACAACTTCAGCATTTACTGAACATAACAGGTTACGAAACATAAAAATAAAACTGACATCAACACTGACTAAAAGTAATATTAATCTTTGAGAAGAAACAGAAGCATATTTCTAAAAATATAAATAAATAACCATTTTTCTTTCAGGATACATCCTTCTTTCGCACACGTTGAGCAGAATAGATCAATAACATATCGAAATGTCGATAATTCTAGCAAATACTACAGATAAAACAGATAAGACGTTATGATAAGAAATAGGACAAACTGACATCCCATTATGCAGACTCATCTCCGGCGGGCTTTCCAGGCGATATGGCTAATTCGGAATCGTCAATAAAGTAATCCAAATCTGGGAAGCTTTCATCTGACTTGGGAGTGTCAAATCCACGCGGACTATCAGTTGAACTGGACCCCTTATCAATACCCATCAAAGCCGCAGCTGCACTACTGCTGCTGCTGCTGCTACTGAAGGGTTTGCGTACTCGGTAGACAATGCGCGAAGTGGTTGTAGTGCGAGTTTTAATGACAGTAGTACCATCTCGGTCTTTAACTATTTCCTCTGGATAGACCTGTTCTGTGGTAGAAAAGTACAAAGTTCCTCCACCTTCCTTGATGCTACTTAATGTTCCACTCCTGAAAATAAGTGTATAGTTAATAGCATTCATTTTAAAATTAATCTTAATTAAACTGACTCCACGCAAGTTTACGTACACACTTTATGATCCAATCCAAATAGTCTCCATGCTATAGTATATTTTATACAAGAAAATGCTAAGTTGCTTTAAATGCTTTAAAAACGCTTGCTAATGCTTTAAAAAATTTAAATGTTAAAAGCTAAGACTCCACACAGCCTTATAGCCCCCACTTGAACGCATATAAACAAGGTGATATGAGAAGTGACCAATTTGAGGGGTGCCTCAAGTGATACTTGCAGGGGATTCTTCTCAAGAAGCTATATGCTGTAAGTATACTTTCAAGAACTCCCTTTGCATGTGCCCATTTTAAACATTAGAATTTATGCAATCTATAATACATTGTGTACAATAGCAGTCTTATGCAACAGACACTCACTGTCTTCGTCGATTTGCTTTGTTGCAAGCTTTAGCAACTTGTATGAGATCTCATAATACATAGCTTAACTTACAGCTGAGTTCTATCATTAGTAGGAGTATATAAGGATAAGAGTATGAATGTTTGAAGTCTGCGGACAAAAGTGATTAACTTGCGCCAGTTGGGAAGCCACATCAACAAATTTTGATCCGATAAAAAGTAGACCACCTTACTTGACCAACCTTACAAAGCGACAAATGACATACTTTGCATGCAAGTACCGCATATATATTTAGTACTATAATTAAACTTTAAATAATAAAAACAAAAATCAAATACCGCCAAATTAGCACCAAACAGCAGTTACAAAAACAGGAGCTACAATATGACATCCATAATGTCGGGAATAGGCAACAGTGATGAGGGATCCGGACCCGATTCTCTGAATATCACAAAAATTTATTATTTATTTGCACAAACTAAATTATTTAGTGCAAGTGATTGGTGCACCACTTCTGCAATTACTAGCCACAAAGCAGCGTCTACAGTATAACAGCAATTAAGCCAACATGCCCTAGGAAATTATGTGCTGTTTTCGCAAATCCGGGACGCCAACCTAGGCAAGGGCCTGAGCAGGTCCAATAAACTAAGCAAATAAAAAAGGGAACAATGGGGCCAAAAACTCCAGACTCGTTGGCATATTTGGATTGGCAGAGACAAAATTTCAAAAACGCCTTTAGAAATTAAATCATGGCCTGCCCCGCAGTAGGAGATAGTAACAAGAGTCAAGTACAACCGATGCAGATTGTGTGAAAGCTGTCTTGTTCTCACTTTTTTGAAGTTTCATACCAAACAAAAACTCTTCTCCCATAAACAGATTTTATTGAATGCAAAACCTGAATATTTTATTTTAGAAATAAATATTTATGATGCAATATTTCGTGTAGCCTGAAGCGAGGGCAACTATTTTAGCTAGAAAACAATGCAAGCCAGCTAGCTGCACCACTGGTAGCTTACCATAAATTATAACATTATTCTAAAAATTTTCCTAGTATTCAAAACATACTAGAGCAATTTTTATCCAGATACGGTGGCAGTGAGCTATCAGTGCTACAGCTTTAAATTTGCTAGTTCAACGTTCTAGTCTGCTTCGTTGCAGTCCAGTGGCAAACTTTTTCTTACCTAGTGGCAGACATTCGAGTGAGAATAAAGTCACAAACTTCAGGATCATCTTCGGACAAAAATTTCATTATGTCATGTTGCAGCTCCTTTGGAATCTGAAAAGTTAAAAGCTCAGAGAAGATTTATAATTACTTATGATGATGAGGATGATGATAATGGCTGCTGGGGTGCGTTTCACGAAGCCTACTTAAGTTCTACGTTTATCTTAAGTTGGAGTTTAGTTCTAGTTGCAACTTAAACTGTTGCAGGAGTCAGTCTTAAAATTAATTGCTAAGACGGAACTTTAATGTTCAACTTAAGTTATAACTTTAAAGTAGGAGTTTCACGAAGCAGTTTTAAGTTCCACTTTCCTCGTAAGTTTCCTCTTAAACTTAATGTAGGTATAACCCTACATTAAGTTACAATTAAAGCAGTTTTAAACTCCAAAAATAATAAATTTGAGATGATTGAGTATTCTTGATCAATGCTAACTTTGGCACATGAGTATCGACCTATTTTGAAAGAGATTTGAAAATTACAGAAAATTCTGAATCAAGCGGAAAACTGAACGAAATGAAAGTATGTAGTGTAGTTGCGGTCAAAACGAAAACCGCAGTGTCCAATGTGCAAATAACCGCTTTTGAAATAAATTTGTACGTGAAAATAAACTTTTCACTAAGTTATTACTTAAAATTGGGCGGGAAATTTGAATTAAGCTCAACTTAAGTAGAAACGTTTTTACTAAGGCAAAACTTAAGTTCAAAATTTAAGATGGTCCTAAGAGAAGGTTTGTGCAACACTTTATGTTATATCTTAGGCACACCATAAGTTAAATTTTAAGTTTATCTTAAGTTTAATCGTAAGTAATAACTTAAGATAGCTTCGTGAAACGCACCCCTGCTTACACCAATTCAAAGAAAACGATTAGAAATCCACAGAAGTATACTCGTACGTCCAGCTGGGATGTGTGTTTGGTATAACCTATGAAGACTTTTTACTTTTTGATTTTGGTTTGATTAAGTTGGGGTCAGAGTTCACTGATGTTATCGAGTTGCCGGCATTCCATACAGCTAACCGACAGCAACGACATATTGGCTAATGACCTTGTACCTCAAATATTTTATCATAATTATTGATCATGCATTCAACCGTTGCTATAGCTGCATCCGAATCACTGAGAGCTGTTTGATGGGTCTTTGAGATTGGGGGACGGAGTACTGTGGGAGCAAATACTCGGGCAAGATTTCGAGCGTCCATGCGATTGCCAGGTGCCTAAACAATAAGAAATAAATAATATATTTGAAAGGAAACAGGGATAATAGCTTTCATAAAAACTAAAGGAAAACTAAATTCAGCAGGAGAAAAGATGGCTAATCATTAATCAAATTCAAATTGAATTCCTGCCAAATTGATTAACATGCGTTAACAGGCAATTCGTTATCAATCAATGAATCAAGTAAAGCAGTTTGTTTGAATTATGCCGTGATCGTTTTAAGAAATTGTTCAGTTAGCGAGCGAACCCTTTCTATGGCAACATTTAAGAGAACCTTGTTTTATTATTATAGGAAGAATAATAATTATAAGAGTAATTATAATATTAATTATCTTCTCATAATAGTAGAATTATGGACTCTTGTTCTTACGGATACGCCATCATCATCAACAGTATCGTAGGAGTGTTTGGCAACTTGATTGAGAAATCGGAGCAGTACAGTCAGCGTATCTACGTTGGCAGTCGGCAATAAGGCAATTAGATATCGTATGGTTTCAATTCGCTTCTGCTCCGGTAGCCCTAAAATAATTATGCTTCTGATTTACTGGTCAACTGATCCAACAAATACACGAAAATAGCTACAGCACACAACACTGCAAAATAGATTATCATCATCGTGCTCTCACTGCGACAAAGCTTTCATCTGCATTCTACAATACCATAAAAACGGTTATCCATAAAAAATTGATACGACAATCAATCTTAAATCGAGCTGAACTGTTTTCAGATGTCTCATTCATATAATACGCACTTGCAACACAAAGAAATGCAGGATACAGTTCTTTTGATAAAAGTGCATTGGGAAGATCTCGGAAGTATTCCTTGAGTAGGGTGGCAATGTCGTGGGGCGGATAGAGTTCGTCCGCTTCATCACCGGATAAGGATATTTCACCACCAGCGTCCAGTTCAAGTCTCATCTCCCGACAACGGCGAGTGGATCCAGATACCCGAAATAGACCCGCTGTATTGAGACCTAAAACAGAAGATAAAGCTCAAAGTGTGTTTGCAACTTTAAAAACTGATTAAAGTGAAAGAATTTTGTACACACACACACACACACACACACACCAACAAGCAGCCTGAAAAAATCACGCACCTGAAGCTGTCATCAACGCGATAAAATTTTATAATTTTGTTTAATATATGTTTAGTTCTGGAGAATGGGAATGAAACGCATCATTATATAATGTTTTAAAATTTAAAATTTTGATCCTGGTTATCTAAAATATCATAAAATATAATAAAAATCTTAATTTATCTAAAACTGCACTTTTATGCAGATGGTTTTACAGTTATTGTTTATTTTGTCAAGAGTACATAATATATAACAGCAAGAGTTTATAATACCAAGAGTAAGAAACTCAGCTCTTCCTAATAGAATAACCTTGCAACATGCTCGAAACATTAAGAAATCTCGTGGGGGCTTCTCAGCGTTTAAGGGGGGGGTCACTTTGGTCAAAAATCGATAGTCACGGATTTCGCTCATTTTCACACATAATATGCCCCCATATGTTCTCAAAAATAAGTTAGAATATTAGCGTTCGAAATCAAACTGTGACAGAGTTATTCAGGTTCAAAGCCGGAAAACTTGAAAATTCCGGTGATGAGCCCTGCAACGTCAGGTGGGGACCAAACGCGACCGAAAACAGTGTTGACCGATACACCAAATTAAAGCCTTTACTAAGGTAATATTTAAGTGCTGACGTGACTCAAGGCCAGCTATCCAGGCGTTCATAATGCATGCTTGATTGATGGACTGACCTAACCTTGCAGGACTGCCCAGTATAACTTTAACTCGTTGTATCTTGCACAGACAACATTTTAGACCCATGGTTCTATGAGAAAACTTACTCCTCGTTCCATTAGCTATCGATTGATACCCAATTTGTCTATATTTGAAAAAATTTTAAAATTGACATTTTTCACCTAGATCAAAGGTGCCGCCACAGCAGTCATGTTCAACATTGACGCATTTGTTTGGCCACATTATGTGACAGACATGGATATATTAATTAATCTGCCAAGTTTGGTAATTTTTACTACGTAATGAGTGAGAAATTATCAAAACAATGTGAAAATTATGAAAAATGGCCATTTTTAGCAAATTTGCTGCTTTTGTGGCAGTTTTTCCGGGCTTACTGTAAATGATAGAAACATGCGAGTACTTTCATAAGACGTGGTTTTATGCGTAGAGTGCAGCTATCTGGCCTTTTCTATTTTTTGCCAATCGTTCATGACAAGCAAAAATTACCGGTGGTCCTGTTTTTCATGGTCCAAAAATGGCCGATTTTCCAAAATTCTGACTTTAAAAATTCGCCAAAAATCCAATACTCAGCAGAATCCTTCCAGAGAGACAGCTGCGCTCTACAATATGTCCTTAATGGTTCTAAAAAAGTTTCAAGTTCTGACTTAACACAGCGAAAAACTTTTTCTGCCACAAACTTTTAACTAACTTTTTCATTTTCCTATGTTTAACACATGTAGAGTCACCTTTGAGGGCTTGTACCGAACAGTAAGAGGCAATAAACTGTAACCGCTCTTGTCTTGTTTCGCGGATACATGAGACTAAATATGTGAAAATGAGCAAAATCGGAGGTGGTCGAAAAATCGGCTAAAAAGTGCCCCCCCCCTTAAGCATACAACGCTGACATTTTTCAAAAACGGGCGTTTTCGACAAATTAAATACTATAACTTGAGCCAGGAAAATCGTACAGCAATAATTTTTAAATCATTATGTTGCGTAGAACAAGATCTTTTTAACGATATAAAAATTATATATTTCGGTTTAGGTAATATCCTACAAAACCGGCAATAAAGCATCCTTGCCACGAAAATTCTGAGAATTTCATCATTTCTTAGAAATGCCTTACGTTGTTGCTGAATTTATGAGGGATTGCCTAAACTGAACTATATAATTTTTATATCGTTGAAAAGATCTCGTTCTATGCAACATAATGATCTAAAAATTATTGCTGTACGATTTTCCTGGCTCAAGTTATAGTATTTAATTTGTCGAAAACGCTCGTTTTTAAAAAATGTCAGCGTTGTATGCTTACACGCTGAGAAGCCCCCACGAGATTCCTTAATGTTTCGAGCATCTTGCAAGCTTATTCTATTGGGAAGAGCTGAGTGTCTTACTCTTGGTATTATATACTCTTGATAACAGTAAGAAACTCTTACCACTATTACGTACTAAGCACGCTAGGCATTCTCTTTGCGTTAACTCAGGACCCCACTTAACTTCCGAAAGGGGGGAGGTCCCACTTAGCACTAATTACACGCTTTAATATACAATGCAAAAAATCGTAGGAATGTTGTCTGCAACAGTTTTTGTATCATGGGAAAGAGCAGAAAAATGCTATAATGTTGTCGAATTAGTTTTTAATTGCATTAATCCCCCCTAGCCCTAATTGTACACTGTACTTATCCGGATTTTCGGGTTGACCGTCCATGAGGGAAACCCTTGTGGATGAAACCAACGGGTGGTTTCGATGCGGTGAAAGCAGCGCAGCCACTTCTGCTCCGGCGAGTAGCCTGCCTGCACTTAGATAATTGATTATAATTAGTTAATGGTGCATTGGTCTGGCTCCTCCTCGGCCTGGGCCTGGAAAAAACCTAATTAGAGTTAGGGTGATTGGTATCGAAACTTGGAGGAGCGGCAGCATTTTGGAATAATGCTGAGGTAAGTTTAACATTAAATTGTTGAATACTTCTGTAAAACTTGCATATCTTACTTATTCAGGGTTCGGTTAAGAGATGGAGTTTGAGTTTTGAGTTCAATGAAATCATATTGTCATGGCTCTATTATAACAATTAATTTGAAGAAACGTTTAAAAAGCGCTCAGTTCAAATTTTCAAATGCTCGGTTGGCAGAGGTTTATATTATATTTATTATTTTTTGTCGATTCTGTAAAAACCGTGCTCTGAATTATGTTACTAATGGTTGTTCGCTTTTAATATGCCTAGGAGTAAATATATCATGCACCATCTTTGTTCAACTTGAGTAACAGGGGTGGTCTATGTATTTTTGGCTAAAATAAAATGTCTCTGGAAAAAATGTCGCGGGTTGTACTCTCAGACAGTTTTTATCGGTCAGTGAGTGAGGTGAGCCGTGAATGAGCCTTGGCCAAAAACAATTAATGTTACCTAGGTACTAGAGATGAGCATTTCGGCCAGGCCCGGCCCGGTCCGGCCTGTAGCGGGACTAGTAGTTTAACCTACGTACTAACACCGTTACCACGCCCTGACGTAGCGGACGCGGAGACCGTGAATGGATAACGACCGACTAGGAGA
>JASAND010031769.1:0-19813 GCA_030248195.1 Trissonchulus latispiculum | reverse complement strand
TTACGCAATACTCAAGATTTTGATGCATCTCGCAAAAAATGCTAAAATTTTAATTCTCTGGTTTTACTTAAATAGCAAGGGAATTTTATGAATGCAGTTATAATTCACTCCGTTTTGAAGAGTTGATAGAATCTTCTGATTTCGTCTGATACAACCCTCAAGGCGATGGGAAAGTCATTAGTGGAAACACTCAAATGCTTGGCTCTGGCATACAATTGGGATTTTAACCAAACTGCTAGTGCAACTTTATGGTTTTTCAGAAATCAGTATGAAAAACAGATCCAGCTTGGAAACATTAGGAAAAGAATGTGTAAACACAGCAAAAACAAAATAATAAATTTTTTGCACAAATTCAATATCTATCTAGAAAAATAAATTATGAAGGAAGCGGCGGCAGCATGAATTCAATGTGCGATTGTAGATTAAGGAGAATTTTGCTCGAGCGTTGACTTGACCAAACTCCGTTTTTAGAATATATAATATCAAGAGCATGTAAGTAAAATATATAAGCAAGCAACTGCAGATGGAACGACCAATGTAGAATGGAACATTAAGAGGGGATGTCGTAAAAAGGGCCGTAAAAAATATAAAGCTGGTGGCGGCAAAAGGTTAGCAACGGGGGATCTGTGGGGCAGAGCCCCCAGTTGAAGAAATTTTTTGTTTTTGCAATAAAAACTGTCTACGGAACTTTAATTCCTTTCACTTTGAAGAACCGAGAATGTTTTTTAAAGCAAAACTTGCAATTTTCTCCGAAAAATCGGATTCATTTCAAGATTTTTCTTCATAAACGCAACATATAAATATTACGCTAAAAATTAGAAAAGTCTTTGGTTTTTAGTATATAGCACGAAATTTAAAGAAGTAGGAAAGTATTTGGGTTTTTGCCCTTTTTTCTATTTTTATCCTTAATTTTTCATACCTACGAATCGCGACGGGGGCGGCCTCTTACAGAATGAGCCCCTGGAGTGCCTAGAGGCGATAGCATTAGAAAAAGCCAGAGCCCAAACTACGTTAAATTGTTTCAAGAAATTAAGTGAGAGTAGTCTTGAAATGCCAATCAGGGTTGGGAGTCTCGGTCTCGGTCTCGCTGAAAAGCCGAGACTTGGGTAGTCTCGGTGTTGGCCTCGCCCATCGAAAATTCTCCGTTTTGGACCGAGACCGGAAATTTTTTGAAACCATCATTTTTCAGAAATAATTTAAATCAATGTTATGAAATCTAACTAACGAGGTGAGGAAACCGTTTTTTATGTGTTAAAGTCGATATACTGGCCCGAAGCCTCAAAAACTAGAAGAAAATAAGAAGCCTGAGATTGTTGGTCTCGGTCTCCCCAAATGCCGAGGCTTGGCCAGTCTCGGTCTCGGTAAAGTCTCGGTTTCGCCCAGCCCTGATGCCAATTGCCGATTGCGTATTTTTTGACAGCGTATCTTTATGCGTTCGGCTGCGAACTCAACTCAACTTTTAAGCTACAGGAGGCGAAGGCAAACTTTTAGCCGAAGGCGCAAATTTTTTTGAATGAAATGTATAAAAAACAAAATGCGCCGATGGCTCGAAAAATTTCAAAGGAAATGAAAAAGAAAACACACCACAGGTCTAAAAATTTTAGAATAAATGTAATGGAAAACGCGCCGGAGGCGCGAAAATTTATAAGGAAAAATAAACAAAAACGTGCCGTGCGAAATTTTCTAAAAGAATGTATATAATGGTCAACGCGTGGCAGGCGCGAAACGAAACGAAACGAAACGCAGGGAAATAAATGTAATAGAAACACGCCAAGGGCGAAGCCGTCCAAGAAATTTTTAAATGATTTTGTTGCACAGGATAAAAGTTTTATGCGTGGGGTGGAAATTTGTATGCGCGGCTTAAAACATTAATGCACTTTGTTGCGCGGGGATGAAAATTCTGTTGCGCGGAGTAAAAATTTGGTTGGGCAGGAAAACATTTTAATGCACTTTGATGCGCGGGACAAAATTTTGATGCGTTTTGTTGGGCGGGGGTAAAAATTGTACTGAGCGAATTTGCTGCTCGAGTTAGAAATTTCGTTGCGCGGGATAATTTTCTAATGTTCTTTTGTTGCGCGGTGGTGAAAAGTTTGCCACGAGCGGGTAAAGCTTTTGTTGCGCGGGGGTAAAAAGTTTACTGATCCTGGGTAAAATTTGCTGCTCGAGTTAGAAATTTCGTTGCACGGGATAAACTTCTAATGCTCTTTTGCTGTGCGGTGGTAAAAAGCTTGCTGTACGCGATAAAAATTTTGTTGCACTTTGTTGCGCGGGGGTAAAAGTTTTACTGAGCGGAGTAAAATTCGCTGCTCGTGTTAGAAATTTCGTTGCACGGGATAAACTTTTAATGCGCTTTGTTGCGCGCGGGTAAAAATTTTGTTGCGCGGGGGTAGAAATTTTACTGAGCGTGGGTAAAATTTGCTGCTCGAGTTAGAAATTTCGCTGCGCGGGATAAGCTTCTAATGCGCCTTGTTGCGCGGGGTAAAATTTTGCAACGTGGGATAAAATTTTTATGCGTTTGCTGCGCGCGGGTAAAAATTTTGTTGCGCCGCGATAAAAATTTGCTGCACGGGATAAAATCTTGACGCGATTTCCTGCGCGGGGTAAAATTTTACTGCGCGGGGGTAAAATTTTTGCTGCGCACTGCGCGGGGGTAAATTTTTCCTAGCCTGCACATGTGCAGGAGTTGTGCAGGCATTGCCCATGCGTGATAATAATAATAATAATAATAATAATAATAATAATAGTAATAATAATAATAATAAATCCTACCGGCATCAACGGGTTGTCGCAGCCATTTTCCTTTTGTCAAAGGGTGCAATTCAAAGCGCGTCATTTGTTCCTTTTATATACTGCCCAAACTCAGTTTGGTACATTTTCACTTTTTGGTTATATTGCAATTTTTTTCTACTCGTTTATTTAGGGCTTTTAAATGAGTACCATATTGACTACTTTTGAGACAATTTTTAAAAATTCGAGTTTTCCGGGAATTACCGGATTTTCAGTTTTTCGGCTATAACTTTCGCTAGACGCATTTCCGGAAAATGTCGCAGGAAGGAAAGTTGTTCAGCTCGACGAGCTCTTTCATTTGAGTACCATATCGACTACTTTTGGGAAATTTTTCAAAATCCGGAATTTTCCGGACCGAATATCTCGAAATCCGTGAATTTTCCGAAAATTACGATTTTAGTTTCGAAATCAGCGAGGTCGAATTACCCTATGACCAACTTTTAAGCAAAATCGGAGACAAAAATTTTTTACGTTTTCCTTGGTCCCCCCTTACGATTTTTAAAATTCCAGGAGCCGCCATTCCCGGAATCCGGGAGATATCGGGCTGAACCCCACAAACGGGAGCACTTCAGGTCACCCTACAACTATGCTGAGAATTTCAGCCCGATCGGTCCAGTCAATCTCGAGAAAAAGGGGGGGCACAAATGTTGACCGGAATAATAAATAAATAAATAAATAAATAAATAAATAAATAAATAAATAAATAAATAAATAAATAAATAAAGAAAGAAAGAAACTTAGCCATAACAAAGGGTTGTCTTTTTTAAAAAAATGCGACAACCCAATAATAATGCACAAGTATATTGACAATTATTGGTTAAAGTTTCAAAAATGTTAGGGTATGAATATCTTTTATTTTCAATAGGAATATTGACCTTTTATATTCTTGGAATGTAGGCATAAGGCTTTTCTTCTGGCATTATTCCACTAAGTACTCCTAAATTTTCGATCATTACCTGGTTTCAGATTAAGCACTATGTATCCGAAAGCTTCCTTTGTTGCCATTTCAAAGGCTCCTGGTAGGAAATCTTTCTTCGTTGGAAACATTTGTCTACTAATTGTCGCACTCATTGAAGCATCTCTATAGTTTGGAAACAGTATAATATACCGTGCATTGCGGGTAACTGTGCGCATAAAATATTTTGATTCAAAGTGCAAGTTTTGCACAATACGTTCACACGCCGTTCATAGTGGTCACGTTCACATGCCTCATCTTAGTGAAAAGCTGAGTGATTTGCTTGTCTCCTACTTCGGCCATCAAGTCATTCAGTATAAGCAAAGTATCCTTCTCAGGCAACTCATCAGGAAACTCTTCATGCAACGTGGCTGGAATATCCTTGTAAGCTTCTTGAAACATGCTATAACGAATCATTATTTTTGCTGGAATTAGATCTATCAACTTACTGTTCATCATATCAATCACCCATTTGGTTTTCCCTGAACCAGTCATTCCACTAACAATCATTGTAAAGGGAGCATAAAACTTAAAAATCAGCTCTTTGGATTCTTTATGGGCTTTGCAATGTTTGTGTAGGCTTTGCCTATGCTTGAACGCTGATTTTGCATTGATTGCATTTATATCACACTGCATAGATTATTACCACACTCCTTTTATATATTTCATCGTAAGCCGTAAGCCGTCAACCGTCAGCCATCAGTCGTCTGCTGTCAATCCTAAGCCGTCAACCGCCGGCCGTCAGCCGACTGTCGTATGCCGTAAGCCGTAAGCCGTCAGCCATCAGCCGTAAGCAGTCAGCCACTGATGTCTTCCTCATCAACCCAGGAGTTCATTGATGAAGGATACCCTATTGTGAGCTAGAAAGGGATTTAGTTAGCTAGTTTAATGAAACTAGCTTGATGTTTAACAAAATTCACCATGTAACTCATTAGCTCTCAGCACATTGCGACATCTGCTGCTGATAAAATTTCATGCTCTTTATTTGAATTTGTAGCAGTGATTCTTTGATTTTTTGCTTACTCAGTACAAATAGAAACAAGGCTTAATAAGAATAACGGTTAGGTCATTGCATTTAGTTTGAACTGTTGCTGGAAAGGATTTGACAAAAACCTGCAGAAGTTGTAACCAGTTTCAATTAAATGGGGTATTATAAGGTTGTGTACTCTAAAACGATTAGTTCAACTCTAAGTTTGGGTTAGAATGCGTAAGTGCAAATATGCAAATTAATGTATTTTCATTGAATTGGTAAATTTTCTGACGGCTAAAATTGTTGTCTGAAAATGATGTGGAATGTTGCAGGTAGGAGGTTTTGTATGCTTCAATAAATAAATTCGACTCACTTTTGGAAAATATTTGTAAATTCAGATGTTTCACTTTTTATTTTCACTAATCCGAAACCGACATTTCAGCCGCCGGGCTATATCGCAAGCCATGTTGAGAGCCACTATATAAATTAGCGGTAACGGTTTAACTTTATTGCTATGTGAAAGATAGAGTTGACTTGATGTTAATGCGTAACTTTTCGCTCACTACTCAGCTGTTTGCCAGTCAGCTAGCAAGTGACCGCTTGTGATCTACGTTTGTGTCAACGAAGCAATATTATGTCAAATTGGGACGAGAACCGAATCCTTCAACTTTATGTTCAACGGCATGAGCCATTTGTATTATTACATTAAGGAACGCTTTTATCCCATTGCTCACAGGGATGTACAAATTAAATTGGCCGGTCTCTCAAATTTCGGAATTCTAAGCTCTCAAAACGAGCCAAAGCTGGATATTATGATAAAATTTCAGCTTAAAAAGAACAAAACTTGCGAGCTTTGTTTCTGTGTTTAGAGATTTCTGAAATTCTACAAACCAATGTGGTATCTTTGACAAATTATCCTAGAGGCAGGTCTTTTCTACATTACAAAAAGAAGGCTTTCTTCATTGACTGAAATTAATTCCCACTGTCCAAAGTATGTATGTATCACTTTAATTATGGGCTAAGTTTTGCATTTTAGGTGCCATTTCCAGCTCATTAATTTATTCCGCTGCCTCAAGATAATAGTGATGATGATTTATGGTATAGTGATGTGGATGATCCTCCTACTGATGATGTGGAATCTGATGATTCGTGGCAGCCAGGAATGGGATAATTATAATTATCATCATCATCATCATCATATGCCTCAGCTTTTGGTGTCATAGTTGCTATTACAGTTGCTATTGCTACAGTTGCTATTGCAATAACAGTTGCTGTAATATTTGCAATTTTTGTCACAAAAACAACATAACAGTCAAAGCACATTCTGCATATTGAGATGGTCATTTTGGTGACGTTCCGATTAGGTTACTTTCACTTAACTCACATAATTTGAAAAACTAAAATTGATATTGTAATTTCTGTTTTAAACACTATTAAATCGTCGAGACTCTCCAAAACTACTATCTCAGACTATAAGTAGACTTTATCGCGCTTGCTTAGTTCAAAGCGAAGCATTGAACAAGTTCGCCTCTGCGCTGATGTCCAGGATCAGCTAAAGGGTTCGACTCCTCTTCTTCCGTATCCGCTTCCTGTTCCAAATTCATATCAACCAAATCTTCGGGGATCGGAAAGCAGTTGGGTTCATATTGCATGGCAAAGTTATGAAGACACGCGCAACATTTTACAACCTCTGCAGCAAATTCCGCGGTTTAACGGTTTAACCGGTTTAACCGTAACAAGTTTAAACAGGCAAATCTTTGCTTTATAATTCCGAAAGCGCACTCAATAGTTTTCCGAGTCTTTCTGTGGCCCCTGTTAAAACGCTCCTCAGCCACAGATAAGCGATTGCCGGCACGAATTGGGTAATAAGCCAGCGTTTTAAGGGGTATCCGGAATCTCCCAGGAGGACCGCGTTTGGGACTCCAAGAGGGCGCCATCCTTCCTCCTATTTGGCGCACAGCTGTGACGTGCATAGGACGCGGGCGTCGTTCACACTACCTGGCCACTTCGCGTTAACGTAATAAAATTTAAAATCTGGGCAGCAAACAAACATGCAATTCAGTGAGTGGGCACCTTTGCGATCCACAAACTGTTCCTCGTGATCTGACGGACACGTCATGGGAATCAGGCTGCTATCAATGCAGCCAATCACTGTCGGCATACCTCAAATTTCATAGAATAGACCCACCGTTTTGCGGATATCTTCCGCAGATGACGGAAAGTCTACAGTATTCCGAAAAAGCATACCATTGATACAACAAACAACCCAGTGGATCACTCTGCAAAATGTTGCCTTAGAAATACCATGAGCGTCACCAAGCACATGGTAGAAGGACCCGTCCGCTAAAAATCTCATTGCCAACAAAAACTGTTCCGTCGGGCTTAGGGCACAGTTTCTGTTGGTGTCAAAGGCCAAACGAGGACCAATAATTTGAAGCAGATTTTGAACAGTTTCTTTGGACAGTCGGAATCGTTCACGAAAAAGTTCATCCGTTGGCAAATTGAAATTAATACGTTCTTTGAATACGCGTGGTCGACGTACTCTGTAGTTAATCTCCGCTAAATCATCGTCATCACTGCTACTGGAACTCATGCTAAAACACACCATTTATTTTTTAGGAAAAAGTGGACAACAAACGTCAGACTGGAAGAGGAGGAGGGAAAGAGTTCATACTGAATGAGATCGATTCAGCTGTTTTGGACAGTCTTGGGAAAGAATCTCCCGTGGTTGAGGGTTTAAACGTGTGAGAGACCTGGGAAAAACCGGATACTTCGGAGAATGATTCCCCGTCAGTTACCTCTCAACCGCCTAAAACAGGCTTGAAGCCTACGCCAACTAGTTCTAAGAAGCGCTTGGTGGACGTGGATCTAACCCTCACTGAAGGTAAACCCAAAACTGTTATTGATATATTCGTGACTGGCTAGTGCGTTCTAAACTTGGAAATGGAATCGAACTCTGAACGGAACAGAGCCAGAGTCAAACCAATATTTGGGATGTGTGAGAGTTAGTCATACTGTGGTCGGTTCTGTCATACTCTTATTATTATTTACTCCTGATCATACAGTAAAATCGGGTCCTCAGGGAGACTCCGACCCCAATTCAGCAAAAAATGCAAATTTTTTTACCTTTTTTGTCAAAAATTATATAGTAAAAGATGAGGATTTTTAACGATTTTTGATAAATGTGAAAACTCGCTAAAACTTGCTAAAAATGTGCTATGTTTGGTAACATCCCCCACGTTATCCAATGCTCTTGATACCATGTACTATATTAATCTATGCTGCTATAATTCGACGATAAAGTTATTTAGCTAAGGCAGATTAACTTAAATTTAGCTTCGACCATGCCCAAGAAAGACAAGAAGCTGGACCTTCAAATTAGAAATTTGAAACTGCAGAATGCTAAACTGGAGCTGGAGATTGAGCAGCTACGCCGCAATATGGGTAGAGCTAACTTCGGGCCATTTGAAGATCACTATCAGCCACAAGGAACCTTTCCTCTTAGAGTGGCTTCAGCTCCTGGTGGTTCGATTCCTTCATTTGCTAACACATTTGGAAGCAGCTTTTCGGCCTTGAACATGGACCTCCACTGAAGTAAAATATGTTGAGTCTGCAGATTTTTCCATTGTAAGAAGTTTCTATACTTTAAGTGTTGCAAAATTTAAACTTGTTTGGACTTTAAACATTAAAATTGTTTGGACAACTACTTGAAATTGATATTGAAATTGATTGAAGTAGAAAACTTTATAGCAAATTTATTTTAAATCAATATCTATATTTTCTCAATTTCAAAGCGTAGGAACTTTCTTTTCAAAAAGTATTGTGACTCATCGACCTTGTGACTCTTTTATTGGGTAATTGTGTAGTAAAAAGTTGGCTGTTTGGTGACATTATTTCTTTAGGGCTAAAGAACTTAAGGATGACTTAGTGATAGTTACTGAAGATGCTCTTAGGTGATTTCAAAATTGCTGTAACTAATGTATTATTAAAAGTCAGACAAATGTAATGTAACTAGTGTAAGATAAGATAAAAGTTACTAATTATTAAAGATGTGAAGTAACAATGATCAACTAATTGAGAAAGTAACAGTACTAATGACATAAATTCTAAACACAATAAAAGGAACAGTCCTTTCTACCGATGTAGAATTTGTAGGTACAAATTACAGGTGACGTCATCAATTGTGAAAATAATGTTATTCTATGAAACTGGATAAATTGGCTACAATTGTGGAGCACAAATTACAATTCTAGCTTGACAATCACAATCATATTTATGTTGGTTTGATGCTCACAATTGTAATACAATTCTTTTACAATTGTAGCTTTATGAAACCATCGATTGTAGGGCATTGGTAAGTCACATTAATTGCGACTTGTATTATAAAACAGAATTAGCTACAGGTGTTGTAATTGTAGCCTACAATTGCTTTATGAAATACCCCCCAGGCGCTTCCATCAATACCATAATTTTTATTAACAATAGGACCTTTCAAAGATAGAAGTCACAATTAAATTTTTACTTTGACTTTTACTTTACTGTTGACGGTTGCTCAGGATTCATTCCTGCTGCATGTGTGATGCCTATTAAAATAATCTAACTATCTAAGAAAATGTGTTTTCGTAGGTAAAATATAAAGCTTTTCGTCAACTACTGTGTACTTTCAGTATTTTTCAAACGTTGAAGCAAGCTCTGCCTAGTCAGCTAAAACGATTTCACAATAAAATGCCCATTTGTTTATTTTAGGAAAAGCGTGGAATCATATGGCTTATGGAACCAGATCATCGTTGACCATGGAAAAGAGTTCTATCTTTCTCTTTTCATTCAGGATTATTTGACGCAACATTGTCAAAGCAAATGACCATCCTATCGTCAAGTCTAGCTGATTTTAGTTTTTCATAAATTTATTTTGGAAAATTGTAAATTCTGTATGTTGACTTCTATTGGGTTTTTCTTAAAACAAAGAAAATGTCCTGAGCGTATGCAGACAAAACATATCTGCCAAATTTGATCATCATCGTTGAAGCAGTGACGAGAAAATCAAAATCAAAGATTTTGTAATTTTACTGAATATTGTTTTGTTAAATACTATACTAAAGTAACACACTAACAACCTTTAAAGCCAAATAGAATTAATTTTGGATAAACTGCTATTACTATACATTGCAGGTGCAAACGGTGAACGTAAGTCAGCCGTATGTAAAATTATTAGTAACGTTTGATAGAAAACACGTACAGAGGAGATATGCACATATTTTAAATCTGTTTTTGTTCTCTTTCACGTGGTGGAGTCAACTCCACCATATAGCGCTTAACTAAAATTTTGATTAATTGCGCATGCGCAATGCCATGATGGTAGACAGCAAATTCTGACACGAAAATTCTGTGCAATGATAGCCTGCCAACCAGACTAGGGTTCCTTAGCGTTTTGTCAAGATTGCTTCATCCAAAGCAAGATTACGTAGAAAATCCCGCTAGTGGTACTACCACCTTAGGCTTGCTATATCTAATGGTTATTTCAGGTCAAGTCAATCATGACTTAGTCTTTTAAATTTATTGTTGCTTATTTTAGAACAACAGAGTAGAAAGGCTCTGGGAGGAGGTGAACCAGAAGGTTGGATACCCTTTGAAATATAGCCTGATAGAGATGGAACGAAATGTCAGCCTGATTGCCTTAATCGTGATAATCCGCTTCACCGATTCGCACTCAGTTATACTGGTAATGTGGTGGCCAATCACGGACTCCACTCTGGTGAATCTTGGAATTGCCATGTAGTCCCAGGTAGTCACAACATTTTTTACAATTTTTAGCTATCAATCAAACACAAAATTTCGACGAAGCTGTTAACTTTAAGTTTTTAGTGTCACCGTTTGCATAGCCGTTTCCATTACGCCGTTATCCAAGATTCCGCTACGGGGGAGTATTAATTTTAATATGCTCTAGGCCGTAGTCGTTCAGACTCTTTCATTGCTTCAAAGCAGAATTTCCAGCTGCCCTGTCCAGTTACTTCAACAGAAGACGCTCGAGCTATGTATGAGCAATCTGCTCATCGAAGCTTGACCAGTACTTCTATATTTGGCGAACATCCCTTGGCCCTTTTCCCTGAACGCTCTGCTCAAAAAGACACACTTTTCTGGAAAGACTTGAGGACGTGGGCTCAATTGCAGAGATTTTTGGTGAGCTTGCCAATCACCAGAGTTCAAGACTTCAAGCAGGAATCCTGCTTTTCATTTTCGATGAGTCATATCAGTCGGTCGGCCGGCCGGCTCGCCCATCCTTCAAAACTTCTCATGTCTGAGTCTGACGCCACTAAATAGTCGCAAACTTCTTCAAATCGTCAAACAACTGTAGTCTAGCAAACTTAAACTGTACCAAAAGAGTGAATTTTGTGGAGAGTTTATTATTCAAGTTAGGTATGACAATGTATATATTTTCTGAAATCTCAGAAATCAAAGATTTCAAAAATTTTTCAAATTTTCAAATTTAAATTTCAGAAATTTTAAAAACTGTAGAAAAGAAGCAATAAGCGAAAACTAGTCGAGTTTGGTATCATTCTTGGCAACACGCAATGGGTTAAAGGTCTCGTTCAGGAGAACACGAATAAGTATAAATTAAGTGGATTTGGGGCGGCACGTGGTTCCAACGGGCCCATATCCCGAAAAAGTAAAGTTGCTCCGAACGCTACAAACTTGGGCTCTTTTGAAAGCTCTCGTCACGCTGAGTGAAAGTTATAATTATGCCATCGCTCAAAAATGCTGTCTGTGAACGTTATCCTTCTTTGCCGCCGTTTCGGCTCCTTTGACGTTGTTTAAAGCTTATCTTACACATGCGTGCAGATCCAAAGCTGCAATTTTCAATACGTGTGTATAGTGTATGATGATGAGAGGAGAGAAATGTAGTATAATGGCTTGACTTGATTCAGCTCACAGCTTTCGCTAGCCTGGATTAAACCCTCTAAAAGTGCTAAAACTACATATTTTTGGTGTTTAAAGAGGTATAACTTTCCAAACAACATTTTTGAGCGTTGATCCAATTATAACTTTCACTCAGTGTGATGAGAGGCCAACGGCGCTAATGGGTTCCAACTCCCGGGAGCATGGCTCAAATCCTGAATCCTTAAATTATGCTGCTGAGCTGAATCTATCCTGGTCTTTCCGGATGATTTGACCTAGACGTGTGCTGGATTGAGGGTTGTTTGTTGTGCCGAATCAGCCATTCCTTAAATTATGCTGCCGAGCGGTTGGTCCCGGTTTCAATATCCTGGTCTTTCCGGATGTCCTGGACGCAACCTGCGAAGACGTGTGCTGGTTTGGCGATTCTCCACATTGCTGAAGACCATGCACGATGGGCCCGGAAGAGGAAGAAGAAGAAGAGCTTTCAAATGAGCCCACGTTTGTAGCGATCGGAGCAACTTTTATTTTTCGGGACACGGGCCCGCTAGCACTACGTGCCGCCCCAAATCCATTTAATTTATACATATTCGTGTTCTCCTGAACGAGACCTTTAATTTCATACCAAACTCTTCTACTTTTCGCTTAATTATTTCTTTTGCTTCAGTTTTTAAAATATATGAAATTTCAAATTTTTAAATTTTTAAAAATTTTTCAAATCTGATTTTTGAGCTTTCAGAAAATGTACACATTTTCATATCCAACTTGAATAATAAACTCTCCACAAAATTCAGTCTTTTGGTCCAGTTTGCTAGACTTTAGTAGTGTTGCTTACAAAACTAATTCATGTTAACGTACCTCTATCTTTCTTAGCTCGCGTTTCAGCAATTTGCTCTTCCAGTGACAATCTACGCTTCTTCAAGACCTCATCCGATTCGTCATCGAGTTCCGCAGCAGCAGCCTTTCTGAAATTGACCTGAGAACTAGGTATAGCCAGGACCTTCGTGGCATTATTTCGGCGAGACGGCAACCAAAACTCCGAATCTAAAATATGCATTGACAACAGTATCTTTCAAAATCATACTGAATTACATAGTGGCAGTGTGCATAGCAGAATTCGAACTCGAACTGAAAAATGTTTGATGACCTAAAGCACTTTTGAAAAAAAGAAAAAATCGAAGAAATTGAAAAAAGGATTTGAAGAAATCGGAAAAGGGTTTGCGTAAATTATGCAATACATGTAAAGTACGTAATACAGTAAAAGCCCACGACACCACAAGGCGAACCAAAAAGCACGCCAAATTAAGGTCAAATAATGCCAAAAATAACGCCAAATAATGCAAATTTACAAACGCGAAGTAAACTAACTAAATGTAAACATCATTACCATTACTTCATTACTTCAGTAGCGGAAACGTCGGGAATCGGTATGCCATCAGCAGAACACAAAATGTAGGAACCACCACGAATATCATCAACCGCTTTAGTGATTGCCTGCAGATTGACCTGGTTTCGAGGAACTTGAACAAACATTTGTTCCAAGGTTTTTTTGGCTTCATCTTATCAAACGACCAAGTTTTCGGAAAGCTAGCAGGGTATATTTTAAATCAGACTTGCTTGATAGGTGCAGGAATGGAACGACTGCTACTACGAGTAGCTGCAGGAGTGTCTGACAGAGCAGACAAGACATCCAGGAGCTAAAGGTAGAGGAGCAGGGGGGCCTAAAATACACAAGCAAATACAATCACAATCTTACATTAAACAAATAAGTAAGTAATTAAGCAAGAGTACTAGAGCAGAAAAAGTAGCCTCTTGGGGCACGCCCAACCAGAACCAAGCTAAACATATGAAGTCCGGGAAGCGCCCCTATCTAGTCTGGCTGGGTACTTTAGTATCAAGTGAATGTCTTTGCTATACATGTACTGCAGAAATCAGGGGGTTACCTTATCCGTCATCTCTCAGCAACCTGACTGCTCGTGCCGAGGAAACCCTCATCCTCTAAAGCCAGATTTTCTTTTTGAGCAAGTACTGAGAGCGCATGTTTTCTACAATATCCCCAATAACCAGAGTTGACTGGTTTGGTAATTACTGGGTGACCTAAATGGATTTTATGCCTACAAGGATTCATTTTTAATAAGATTACACTTGAGGCTCAGGAATTTCAAAAATTAAAAAATTGCAATTTCAGAATCCTAAAATTTTAAATTAAAATGTTTTTAAGTTTTGATATCCCGAGGCTTAGATAGCATCAATGTAGAACATGAAACCGTTTGGACCACCCAGCAACCACCAAACCGGTCAAATTTGTTTAGGGGAGGGTTTTGTGGAAAAGATCCCTGGGATTAGAGTTTAAGTTTATTAAAAACTGTGCAAGAAACAAAGAATGGAACAAACTTAAACTACTTAGGAAAATGTTTAGATATCTTGATGACATAACTGCAGTAGATGACGATGGAGAATTTGATAAGTCCAAACCAGACATATATCCTGTTTGTCTTACACTGGAAAAAGTAAACACTACTTCACTTGCAGCAGACCTATTAGATATCAGCATAAATGTAGTAAATTCGTAACAAAGGTTTGCGACAAGAGAGATGATTTGAAGTTTAAGGTGGTTTGCCTACAGGATGCCAATGGTAACATTTCAGAGAAATGTTGCTACAACGTTTACCTTAATGAACTTGAAGATAGTATGAAAGATTCACACAAATGGAAGAATTCAAAACCAGAGTCTCGAAGCTAGATACTCAGCTACTAAGCAAGGGGTATTCAACAAGGAAATTGAAAATTTATCTGGAAACATTTTTGTGTAGGATACACAATGATAGTGTTCCAGTTAATGCTAAATACATTTCTTCTTATTTTGAATAGCAACCTTAACTTAATGTTTTAACATTTATTAGTTATATTTTTGATTTCCCTCCTTCTATCGTTTTGTTTATATGTTAACCTTACATTATTTTGTTTTAGAATTTTCGTTCAACTGATCCACACTACATTTAAAGACTTACTTGTTTTTGGCACAGGTCTTACACACTTAGCTGCCAGAGTTCCCCTCGTTTGTCTAGGCAAGCGACCGCTGGATGTGGGTGGGGACACGTGGGGAAAACGTTTCGGTAAACTAATTGTAGACTACAGTTAAGGTCGAGCACCCCGCCCCGGCTAAGTCCTACGCCTAGATTTAAGGAAAACAATTTATGTACATTTAAGTTGGGGCCCCAAGTCCAATGTATTTATTTACCTTTATATATTTGTGACGACCCTAAACTTCTGTTTCCTATCAACTACATAATCTTGGCAGCACTCCGCTTTAATGAGAAAAGCAACTAAGTACTAAGTCGTAGATGTCAAGTGAGCGTAAAGAGAGGACATAATTTGACAGCAACGACGCATTTTATACAGGTTTACACGTGAGAGTTATCAAGGGTATTTCCGTAGACTGTGCTGACTAAGCAAACAGTATTTCCGTAGAAGCTACAGAACATCTAGCAAGTAATGGGAAAAGTACACACAAACAGCAAGATTATGTTAATTTACAATGACAGCAGGTCGGCTCGGCACCGATATTATCAGCCTTAAGCAAACAATTCAACAGTTAACAATTTCAGATGGGAACAATTACACAATATCTACGACTACGAATTACGATAATAAGCTAGGATTACGGTACTAGCTTCTCATGGATAGAGTTACATTAGCAACAACGAATAAGTATACCGTAGACACTTTACGTAGACAAATAGGAAGTTCATGGTTATCACATTACTCCCTCCGTAGACGTGATCTTGTCCTCAAGATTCTTTAGGTTTTACGTAGGGTAGGGAAGGGACACGATGAAGCGTTTCATGGAAAGCTGCAATTTACTCTCATAGGAGCGACAGTAGTCGGTAGTCTTAGATTGTCTTCCCGTCATGTGTTTCAAGATACGTGCACGAGTTGTGGAAGGTTGTGCATGAACTGTGGCCGTACATTGTCGATCGTAGTGTCGTATATCATCTTAGCTCTCTGGTGATGCCGCCACAAAGGGGAATGAAATAGCAAATATTAGTGTGGAAGGATTAATCTAGAATCGTATTAATCGTAGAGGGTGAATCTGCGTAGAGGGTGAATAGCGTAGGTGGATGAGCCAGCGTAGATGGGTAAATCTGCGGGTTCTGCTGCCATGGGGATTGTACACGAAATGCTAGAAAAGTTTTTGCAGGTTATGTGCTTATGGGCTAAATTATGCGCAGCGTATGTAGCAACGTCGTAATTTCATTTTAGACAGCAAATTTTTAGCTTCAACCGTTAACCTTAATTCGGAAGCAGTCTTGGCCTGTGGTCCATTAATTTGTAGCTACGACGTTTGACCGTGAACAGGTATGATTCTAGGAGGCTCACGTGTCGGAAGTTATAGACAGAAGGAAACACCTTCAATTATAATTTATCACCGGCATTAGTCAGCGTCGGTTCCCTTCTGTATATCGTATTTGCAAAAACGTATGATCAGATCTAATTCTTAGAATGCAATCGCATGAGCGATGGTCAACTGACGTATGGATTGGCGTACGGTCATCAAGCGGAACCATGACTGAGGTGTATTCGTTCGTATGTTACTCGTTATCGTAGATATGTGAAACCAAGCTCTTTTTAGCCGAGACGGAATGCAATGTATGCTCACTACACTAATGGTTACGTAGGCGCAGACTGCAAAAACCCATTTTGCCAAGGGTTAATACTAAGAACTGCGAGAAATCCAAAGCATCCTTCTATGATGACACCCAAGACAAGCATCGTTGGCGGCAGATCGTGTTTCATGGTCCAAGCGTACTCCTAGAGCTTCGAACACACTGGTTTGTTTAGCGAACCCTTGCATCAGGTAGTTTGGAGAGATTTGTGTTTGCAAATCGGACCACTGATACATGACTACTTGATGAAATATAGTTTGTTGGAACTCTATATCAACCGTATCACTCCAGTTAAAATGGAAGATGTTAAGTTTTCTCGATTCGCGTATGGCTGTACGCAATCCTGTCTTTCTTGAGTAGAGCCACTGTTCCGCGCCAAGTCGAACTGGAACTTCTTTGACAAGGTCACATCACACAGGAAATCCGTTTATGAATAACGTTGATCTGCGTGTCCAGATATCCCGTATGGAATTCGTCGCCCACTTTGAACTGTACGGGGACTTCTTTCGTACATTGTCCTTCTTCCATTTGGAAAAGATTGTAATCGCTGCGGTTTAGTAGTTGGCAAAGATAGACTTCAGTTATGTTACCACCGCTCTGGGCGTATACGTCAGTACCACCCAGGATTGCCCTAATGGAGGACGTAGGCTGTTACAGCATTTGTGCGCGTAAGACTCTGATGACAGATTGCATAGTTTGACAAGTGCTGAACGCGGCCTGGAGGAACGAGTAGAGTACGGCTCGTTCCACATCCGTTTGTACAGCTTGGAGAGAAGCTGCTAGTATATCTGAAGAAGCAAATCCGTGTTCGTCGTATACGGCTCTTCTCCCTCAGGATGGTCTCCTCGAGCACGGCGCATTCGCTTTTTCTTCCTCAGCATGTATACCATCTGATCCGTAGATGGGACGACACTTGCCTCTTAAATGATGCGATAGGGAACACCTTGATCGGATATTCGGATGATCTCCCCCTGGCAATTTTTGGTCACTTTTTCGTCTGTGTGGGTAAGAGCAAGGTTACCATCATGCGACAACCATGTTTGTCCTAAGCGCTGTCCGTTCATTATCTTCCAACTCAGAAACTGACATGATTCCTTTGGATCTACTTCCCATAGCAGGTAAGATTTATCTTGGAGTTGACATTTTCCACTGTGATAACTACAGTGCGAAACATCACCTGCTGTGCTTTCCATATTTTCTGCTCCGTGTCGTTTGTAGACAATCACTTCGTAGAGGAAGCAGTTCGTGCTCGTATGTTCTACCCATTTACAGCAATTGATGCCTCCACCTGGATACCACCACTGCAATTTATTGTTCGTCTGACTGAGTCCACTTCTTACAGTCATATCTCCTGCAGCACATTTCTGAAAATCCCTCATCTGTACACATTCAGAGTGCGATACCCACTCTTCATGAATCGATTCTTCTTTCAAGTTTTCGTCTGCAAAGAAATACGTAAATACCCGAACCGTCTTCGTAATTTTCCGGCACTGATATGCTTTCGTACGATACTGAACGTAGTTCCGTTTGTATATTTCCAGCTAAGTGTCCACTGGCCGTAGTACCCTATCGTCTGTTCTCAGCTTTGGGCAGGGTTTCACGTCCGGCAACGTCCACAACGTTCTGCCCAGTGTAGTTTGGCAGATCATGGGACTCGTAGGAAGACTATGACAACATAGCGTAGTGCCAAACACGATGAACAAACAGCTGAAAACTAATAGGCGTGCGTAGAAGCTGAGAGGATGACGACTTCGTAGGAAGTTTATGCCCAGCGTGTTCGCGAAACCGATCAGAACGCCTACTGCGTTTATGCTTCACAGGCAGGAATCGACTGTCCGCCTGCGCCCTCTGGCCAGAGGTGGCTTCTACAGCCGTTTTTACAGTTTCTCTACCTTTTGTAGGGCTAACTACCCCAATAACACCTACAAAGGCCGGGTACGCCTGAGCAATAAGGTCATCCACCTGTTCCCGTAGTAAAGCATTTTCATGCCCCAGCTGCGACTCTCTTTCGCTCATCTCTTCCGATTCTATATCACCCGAACTCATATCATCCACATTCGGGTCCGCGGCCGTCAACACATTATCGCGTCGTATAGGAGCTCCATTTCTATTATGCTGATTCCGTGGACACCGATTTCTCAAATGTCCAGTTTGGCGACAATTATCACAGATGGGGCGCCCATCGGCTGTCCAGCATGATCCTCGATTTGCACCTGTATTGTACCCCTGGCGCCCTGGGTCCGCTTGACGGTGTCTAGGAGGGGGTTGCTGATTTCGTATGGCACGTTCAAGTCTCTGAAACCCTTCGGCTGTTTTCCGGTCAAGAGCTGCAACGGCATCACGCCAGTCCGGTACCTCCACCGCATTAACTCGTCGGAGTTGGACTAGTTTATTTTCCAGCCTCTCTAAACGGCGAGCTTGCCGACGAAGATCCAGTCTCAGCCCCTGTTCCACAGGATTATAGCCATTCGTAGCATTTGTAGATGTGGAGGGCATGGGCGGCGTGTCCGTTAGTTTCGTAGCCGTCGTTACCTGATAAGGATCAACTTCACAGCGTTGAGCTCTCTGTACTGCTATCTGGAACGTAGCAGGATCTGCTAACAGGGTGTTTTTGATCGGAGCCAAAAGTCCTGCCAAAAAGATGTCTCGTAGGATATTTTCTCGTTCTTGCTTCGGCATTTGCGGGTAGGCGCCTCGTGCCAAAAGTTGTAAGTTATGAGCGTAGCTAGCCACAGATTCGCTTAGCTTCTGTTCGGCCCGATGTAATTTAGCCGCGTAAAGTCTCGTAACAGCGGCAGGTTGAAGTTGGTCCTTCAAGGCTCTGACGAGCTGCACATAGTCGGCTTGGGTGGCCGCATCGAGGTTACGGTAAACCTCAAGGGCAATGCCGGTCAGCTGTGCTGGCAATTTGACAAGCTTTCGTGCGACATCCCATTCATTAGTCCGCGCGATTAGCTCAAAATGCTCGTAGAATTCGTCCCAAACCTCATCTGGTTCACCGGAAAAGATTTTGGCAGACATCTGCCCTTTAGATTCTTGCTTTAATCTGTTCTGGTTGCGCTGAAGGTCCGTAGTAGTCGTAGTAGTCGTAGTTAGTTAGTTAATTAGTTGGGCCAACTGAGCCTGTAAATCTGAAATCAGCCTATCCATATTTCGCCGTTCAGCTCGGGCGTCACGGCTGCCAAGAACGGAAGGATCACCTTGTGAGCTTTCGTTGTCCGAAGGTTCGAGACCTGGTGGATCAGTTTGAGAATTTGCTGCCAGGATTCTAACAGCGTAAGATCAGACGTAGAACTGTAGGTTTTAACTGAATCGTAGAATGCGTAGAACCAGACGTGCAAGTAGGTTCGGCTAGCTGTGCTATATGGCCGTTCGTACCCTACTCGCAGCGCCAAATGTGACGACCCTAAACTTCTGTTTCCTATCAACTACATAATCTTGGCAGCACTCCGCTTTAATGAGAAAAGCAACTAAGTCGTAGATGTCAAGTGAGCGTAAAGAGAGGACATAATTTGACAGCAACGACGCATTTTATACAGGTTT
>JASAND010031767.1:0-17251 GCA_030248195.1 Trissonchulus latispiculum | reverse complement strand
CGGACCCGCGATTATACGAAAGCGTCTTTTCACTACCTAGTTGACTCCCCCCCGTAGCTACTGGCAAGGCCCCGAGCCGTAAGTCTGAAGCTAATTAGCGAATAAGCGAGCGGACCCGCGTTTATACGAAAGCGTCTGTTCAGTACCAAGTGGACCCCCCCCCCGGAGCTACGGAAAAGGCCCCGAGCCGTAAGTCTGAAGCTAATTAGCGAATAAGCGAGCGGACCCGCGTTTATAAGAATGCTTCTTTACAGTAGCTAGTGGACTCCCCCCCTGATCTATTGCTAAGGCCCCGAGCCGTAAGTCTGAAGCTAATTAGCGAATAAGCGAGCGGACCCGCGTTTATACGAAAGCGTCTGTTCAGTACCAAGTAAACTCCCCCCCCCGGAGCTACGGGAAAGGCCCCGAGCCGTAAGTCTGAAGCTAATTAGCGAATAAGCGAGCGGACCCGCGTTTATACGAAAGCGTCTGTTCAGTACCAAGTGGACTCCCCCCCGGAGCTACGGGAAAGGCCCCGAGCCGTAAGTCTGAAGCTAATTAGCGAATAAGCGAGCGGATACGAAAGCGTCTGTTCAGTACCAAGTAAACTCCCCCCCCCGGAGCTACGGGAAAGGCCCCGAGCCGTAAGTCTGAAGCTAATTAGCGAATAAGCGAGCGGATGCGAAAGCGTCTGTTCAGTACCAAGTGGACTCCCCCCCCGGAGCTACGGGAAAGGCCCCGAGCCGTAAGTCTGAAGCTAATTAGCGAATAAGCGAGCGGACCCGCGTTTATACGAAAGCGTCTGTTCAGTACCAAGTGGACTCCCCCCCGGAGCTACGGGAAAGGCCCCGAGCCGTAAGTCTGAAGCTAATTAGCGAATAAGCGAGCGGACCCGCGTTTATACGAAAGCGTCTGTTCAGTACCAAGTGGACCCCCCGGAGCTACGGGCAAGGCCCCGAGCCGGAAGTCTGAAGCTAATTAGCGAATAAGCGAGCGGACCCGCGTTTATACGAAAGCGTCTGTTCAGTACCAAGTGGACTCCCCCCCCCCCCGGAGCTACGGGAAAGGCCCCGAGCCGTAACTCTGAAGCTAATTAGCGAATAAGCGAGCAGACCCGCGTTTATACGAAAGCGTCTGTTCAGTACCAAGTGGACTCCCCCCCCCCCCCCCGGAGCTACGGGAAAGGCCCCGAGCCGTAAGTCTGAAGCTTATTAGCGATTAAGCGAGCGGACCCGCGTTTATACGAAAGCGTCTGTTCAGTACCAAGTGGACCCCCCGGAGCTACGGGAAAGGCCCCGAACCGTAAGTCTGAAGCGCTTATATGAAAGCGTGTATTTAGTGCAAAGAGGTATCCCTCCACGGAAGTTGCGAAGGGGCGAGTTAACGCACCGAGCATGTCTAGCATGCTTACTACATAACAGTGTTAAGAGTTTCTTATTTTATCTAGTATATATGTATGATGCCGGTGCAATCGATCGGGGTGCCGGTTCTGGCTCAAAATGTCAATCTTAACAAGATCTTTTAAAACTAGCAGAGATCAATTAAAATTAAAAATGAATTAGAGGATTTTTCAGATTTTATATACACATATCAATTTTAGCTTGGTTCCGGTTCCGGCCGGAACCAAGTTGGTGAAAGTGGTTCCGATCGATCACTTGATGAGTGCTACATTACATTATATTACCTTATTTTGCATCAATTTACTTCACATTGCAGGAACTTTATATATTCAACATAAAACACAGTATGAAGTAAGCAAAGTGTGAATAAGTTATCATCTGATTTTAGCAATAATACATAATGATAAGACTACAAGACACTAAGCATACTTTCTGTTAGGTATTAGACCAAAACCGTGGTCTGTGGGATATCAGCTGACAATCTCTCAACAAACTGAATCCTCTCACATCAACAGAAAGAATCATTATGTACTCTTGCTTTTAGCTACTAAACTGAGCAAAAAGTAAATATTACTAACGGTAAACATTAATAAGTTAATCTTGTAAATAATTTATTCTTTCATAAAATTTGTGTCAGGAACAGAAGGGGCCATTTCACTCTAATTAGGATTCCCAGCTTCCTGCCATCGTTTTAAGGTCAGACTTAGAATGCTTTGTGTTGTATCTTCAGAGATCTAAAACAGCACAATTTGCATTCAAACAGCAAAACAAGAAATTGGACATTTCTGACTGATACCGATTTGCCACGGCTATGTAGAGGCTAACTCAAGACTGTATTCAAAAGCAGATTATTGCAGTAAGCTTACGAATTATCAAAAGTACATACCACCCAAATTATGATAAATGACGTGTGAGTAAAACCCCCGGCTGTAATTTGTAAATTGTTCGAAATAATTTAACACTCCTTCTAGCTGAATTAGCATTCTTTAATAGAATTATTAACCTGACTAAATTTTTCCAACATGGCGGCTGAGGACTGCGTACTGAGTAAAGGGCGTCGAAAGGATCGAAGCAGCTGGCAGGCGGCCATGGTCAAAATCATGGAACTCCCACTGATAACCTTATCCCAGAGCCTAAAACAAAATACTAAAGGTGAGAAAATAAAACAAAATTAAACAATCCGTTCTACACAAGAAGAGGACAAATATATATACCCAGAAAATGAGAAATCGTTCCTGAGGGCTGAAAAGCAGATACTTTGGAAGGAGACGCCTTTCTACCGTAAATGTGTTTGAAATTTCTCGAAGGGCCTTTTCGCGCGCGAGTTAAACTGGCTCTGTTTTCACTCGTACAAAATGGCAGAAACGAAAAAATCAGGAAAAGGAGGGAGTCTAAGCCAGAGAGACAATTAGAATTTAACTATTTAAGTAAAATTACTTATTGGATGCTCGAGAAATTTCATGTCTGAATTTGACGAAAAGATGACGACTTCTGTAAGATACAACCGCAAGAGAAGTCTTCAGAAAGCTACAACCGCAAGAGAAGCCTTCAGAAAGCTACAACCGCAAGAGAAGCCTTCAGAAAGCTACAACCGCAAGAGAAGCCTTCAGAACGCTACAACCGCAAGAGAAGTCTTCAGAAAGCTACAACCCCAAAAGAAGCCTTCAGAAAGCTACAACCCCAAGAGAAGCCTTCAGAAAGCTACAACCACAAGAGAAGCCTTCAGCAAGCTACAACCCCAAGAGAAGCCTTCAGAAAGCTACAACGCCAAGAGAAGCCTTCAGAAAGCTACAACGCCAAGAGAAGCCTTCAGAAAGCTACAACCCCAAGAGAAGCCTTCAGAAAGATACAACCCCAACAGAAGCCTTCAGAAAGCTACAACCGCAAGAGAAGCCTTTAGAAAGCTACAACCCCAAGAGAAGCCTTCAGAAAGCTACAACCCCAAGAAAAGCCTTCAGAAAGCTACAACCCCAAGAGAAGCCTTCAGAAAGCTACAACGCCAAGAGAAGCCTTCAGAAAGCTACAACGCCAAGAGAAGCCTTCAGAAAGCTACAACGCCAAGAGAAGCCTTCAGAAAGCTACAACGCCAAGAGAAGCCTTCAGAAAGCTACAACGCCAAGAGAAGCCTTCTGAAAGCGACAACCCCAAGAGAAGCCTTCAGAAAGCTACAACCCCAAGAGAAGCCTTCAGAAAGCTACAACCCCAAGAGAAGCCTTCAGAAAGCTACAACCCCAAGAGAAGCCTTCAGAAAGCTACAACCCCAAGAGAAGCCTTCAGAAAGCTACAACCCCAAGAGAAGCCTTCAGAAAGCTACAACCCCAAGAGAAGCCTTCAGAAAGCTACAACCCCAAGAGAAGCCTTCAGAAAGCAACAACCCCAAGAGAAGCCTTCAAAAAGCTACAACCCCAACAGAAGCCTTCAGAAAGCTACAACCCCAAGAGAAGCCTTCAGAAAGCTACAACCCCAAGAGAAGCCTTCTGAAAGCTACAACCCTACAACCCTAAAAGAAGCCCTCTGAAAGCTACAACCCCAAAAGAGCCTTCTGAAAGCTACAACCCTACAACCCCAAGAGAAGTCTTATGACAGCTACAACTGTACAACCCCCAGAGAAGCCTGCTGAAAGCTATAACCCAAAGAGAACCCTCCTGAAAGCTACAACCCTACTATACAGAGCCACCACTGACACCTACAACCGCTACTACCCTTCTTATTTAGAACTACCTAGTTGTGTTTTAATGAGTTTGTTTATTTGTTTACTTATTATTAAGCGAATGATGGCTACTGTTGACGAAAATAGCAAGTTTCAATAATAAACACAGCATTTTATTTTGATCAGTTTTCAATTTCAAACACCTATTTAGAATGCAGCATTTTGTTGTTCATTTCCCTGGTCAGTTTGTCATATATTGGCTGGCCCATATATTCGTACAGTTTCCAATCTATGTCGTTCTACAGTATAGCATTCACTACAGACCATCATTGTCAGTGTACTAGTAAACTAAGGCCTGCTGAACTGTACTACTACAGTGTAGCATTTTACTTCTGTTTGCAGCATTACACTGATGGGTTTTGTACAGGAACTGCTTTAACTCCTGATGCTACGCTGCACAAGTGCAACGCCCCCTGTACTGAACGCTAGACTGTACTTTGTTAGGTTTAAATGTTTGTAACTACATTTTACCGTTTAGTTTTGCTGTTTTGTTTGATAAGTATTAGGCGAATGGCGACTACGCTAATGTTGGAGAAACTAGCAAATTTATTTTAAAAAACACTTCGTTTTATGCAGAATCGTTTACAGTTACAAATAACTGCTTGCAGTACCCTGCAAGTTAAATTTATAAAAGAATTAAGCTGAAATATGCCGCAAAATTGTTTTATTTTAATGGCAAACAAAAAATAAGCATTAAAATTGCAATTTTGTTTCCGGGTACCCGACAACTGCTCGGGTACCCGGGTAGCGTTGCAATTACCCGACATAGGGCTTCGGGTAGTGCCGGGTACCCGGGTCCAATTTTTTGGACCCGTGCCCATGTCTAATTACTACATACAAAATATATATAAATCAGTGCAACAAACAATAGGTTCCTCCTTATAAGTTGTTATACAAGTAGACTTAAATGCAATAAGCAACAATCCTCTGGCTTGCATAGTCAATGCTCACAGTCCGTGGAAAGTATTTGTCGATTTTTTCGATATGACGCTTCTTTTGTTCAGTATGCGCTTACAACTGTCTTAGAGCCTTTTGGAGCGATCGACATCCATATTTCGAGAAAATAATCTAGCATTTCTAAACATTGAAGCGAGGTTTAGTGACCTGCACATGTTGGTATACTCACTGGGCGCAAAGTTTCAGCCGATTCTGCCAAAGTAATTTGGAATAATTGGCTCACATCTTCGAAATGGCACCAAATAACAGCGACAATTAATATTGATAGGATAATGTAATCTAGCACAGCGAACGCAGGGATTAACGAAATCACGACATTTTTACATAATAACTTATCTACAAAGTTGGGTTCATTTGGTAAACCACAGCGCATTAGACCTTAGTTAACCTCGACTTCTATTGACCGACAGCACCCAATTTTTCCCACTTTGATTGTATCGCACAGAAAAGAATACAATTGTCTAGAGATTATTTTACACAGCACTATATGTCAGAACTATTTCTGGATACATAATTTGGTTACCGTACCTTGCGCATAGCGGTCAGGGTGAGGCGAAGTTTGTGTACGTCTCATGTCGAGCTTTTTGGACCGACAACACCAACTTCTGATGGCTCCACAGGACGCCACGCTTCATGGAATTCTTTCAAACTTTAAACTATTTTACATTAAACCTAATACAATTGTGTGGGAAAAGACTAGCTAGCTTCTCCAGCATAGAACTTTTAGTGAAATTCGTAGCCTTAAGCCCCTTAAGTTTGTTAAGTGCCGAAAGAAAATAAACCGATGTCAAGGACAAATACGACAAACATTTGCATAAAATTGAGCACAAGTCGGACCAAAAATACCCACTTAGTTAAGGGAAGCTTGGCTTATTCTATTACCACTTTATGAACAGTAAATAGTAGACACCGAAGGATGTATCCTTCAGAATACACCAGTTTTGGTGCTCAGGTACGAACCAGCCAGCAAATTCTATGTGCGGGTACTGCGGGCCAGATTACAGCTTTGCTGGTACCTGCGGGCCGGCTTATGCGGGTGCGAGCAGGGGTAATGCGGGCCGCGGTCATAAAGTATGGGCTGCGGGCCGGGCGCGGGCCGAAAAAATCTGCTTTGTGCAAAAAATATACAACTCTTCTTTGTGGATGGCTCACCACAGGAACACCACCAATCATATATTTCAGCAGTTTATTAGTTTTCACTGTAAATCGGCTTTTCAATGAGAATATAAGCGTATACTTTATGAGAATGCTTGTTTTGTTATGTATAGGACAGCCAGCCGGCAGTTTTTCGCCTCCCAGCTGTCAGCCGGCATTTTGGGACGGCGAGCGGTGGGCCGACGAAAATTCCGGCCGGTCAACAACACTACCGCACAGTGCACACTGACTCCTCCGTCGCAAAGCTGGCTGTACTTCCCGGTGAGCCCCACGTGGTCCGAACCCGATACAAAATCGGCCATCCCGGTGCCGGAGTAATCCCAGCCCGTTCCAATTGATTGAAACTCTACATAGCTACCGTTTTCCCCAGTTGCGCATAATAAAAGAAAGTCTGATGGTAAAATTGAGTTTATGATGCTGGTCACCTTCCCACCTGCTTCTAACTACTTAACACCTACCTGCTGTCTAGATAGCGAAGCTAAAACATCCAAACGTTAGGTGTAGTTTAACTAATTAGTATAGTACTACAAACAAGATACCTAATTATATGAACAGCCATAACAAGATCTTAAGTGTTTTTGCATGTATGCCTTATGGTAGCTGAGCTGATAACAATAGTCAATTACTGGTGATAGGAAAAAGTCAACTGAAAGAAAGTATATTGAGTAAAACTTGTACCTTTAGATTTACTAGTGAGAAAAATTTACACAAGGGTTCATTGGCGGTGCAAGTCTTTGAATTTGGAAACTTGTTTTGTTGCTTTGCTTTGCTTTTCTTCAGATTGACAGAGCGACAGTCAGACCGAGACCGTTACTATGTGCTAAATGCTAGGTATATGATGCCATTCAAAAACTTGAACTAACCTCAGTAAAAGTTAAACGGTATAGGTAACTCTATAAATTTCCGGACAAAATCTACCTAGGCTAAAGAACTACTTCCTTACTATCGTGGCTAGGTCAAGTTTGCGTGTAGTATAGGTAGGCACATTTTATTTTGCACATGAATTGCTTAACTCGGATGTCGCTGACTGACTCACGCTGATTTAGTTATAAAGACTAATAGTCGCCAACACTTAAAATCTTCTTGTAAATTTGTCTGGCAGTCGTAGGCCACGTACGTGATCGGTGCTTGGTTCGTGCACTTTACACAATTTCATAGCAACGTTACTAAGTGATATTGTTCTTTTTAACAAGCCCTATCATATTAATAATCCTCTCGAAGACAGGATCGACAGGTCTTAGATGATTATTGTCTTTCTTCTCCGCGAGTACTTAGAGGTGGGTGGTTCATGCAAGGTGACAAAAATTTTCCTTTATGATTTGTAGCTATCTTTCACAGCATTTTCCATTGTTTACTTACATTGTGGGCAGCGTAGCAAATTCTAGTAGTGATGGGCAGACATGTGCAGGCGGGGAAGTTTTTTGGGGGGGGGTGAACCTGTGGCCGGAGGCAGCCGAAAAACCCGATTTTCCGGTTTTTAGCGTGTGTCTGCTCGCTGATATGCCCACTAGCCTAAGGCTTACCGTACGTAATTTATTAGTTATTTTAATTAAGTAATTATAACGTTAATTAGATTAATGCATTTAAAAAACTAATTCGACAATTCTGTAGCATTTCTTCTGCTCTTTCCAATGATATAAAAATTGTTGCACACTACATACCTGCGAATTTTTGTATTGTGCAACAATTTTTATGTCATTGGAAAGAACAAAACAAATGCTACAAAGTTGTCGAATAATTTTTTAATTGCATTAATATAATTAAAGTTATACTTAATTAATTAAAAACTAATAAACAAATGCCTACCGTGAGCCTAAACTAATTAGCGAATCAGCGAGCAGACACACGCTTATATGAACGCGTGTAATTAGTGCAAAGTGGGACCCCCCCGCGGAAGTTTCGGGGGGGGGGGTCCCGAGTTAATTAACCGAGCATACCTGGCATGATTTGTACATGCACAAAACAGCAAAACTAAACGGTAAAATGTAGTTACAAACATTTAAACCTAACAAAGTACAGTCTAGCGTTCAGTACAGGGGGCGTTGCACTTGTGCAGCGTAGCATCAGGAGTTAAAGCAGTCCCTGTACAAAACCCATCAGTGTAATGCTGCAAACAGAAGTAAAATGCTACACTGTAGTAGTACAGTTCAGCAGGCATTAGTTTACTAGTACACTGACAATGATGGTCTGTAGTGAATGCTATACTGTAGAACGACATAGATTGGAAACTGTACGAATATATGGGCCAGCCAATATATGACAAACTGACCAGGGAAATGAACAACAAAATGCTGCATTGTAAATAGGTGTTTGAAATTGAAAACTGATCAAAACAAAATGCTGTGTTTATTATTGAAACTTGCTATTTTCGTCAATAGTAGCCATCATTCGCTTAATAATAAGTAAACAAATAAACAAACACATTAAAACAGAACTATGTAGTTCTAAATAAGAAGGGTAGTAGCGGTTGTAGGTGTCAGTGGTGGCTCTGTATAGTAGGGTTGTAGCTTTCAGGAGGCTTCTCTTTGGGTTATAGCTTTCAGCAGGCTTCTCTGGGGGTTGCACAGTTGTAGCTGTCATAAGACTTCTCTTGGGGTTGTAGGGTTGTAGCTTTCAGAAGGCTCTCTTGGGGTTGTAGCTTTCAGAGGGCTTCTCTTAGGGTTGTAGGGTTGTAGCTTTCAGAAGGCTTCTCTTGGGGTTGTAGCTTTCTGAAGGCTTCTCTTGGGGTTGTAGCTTTCTGAAGGCTTCTCTTGGGGTTGTAGCTTTCTGAAGGCTTCTCTTGGGGTTGTAGCTTTCTAAAGGCTTCTCTTGGGGTTGTAGCTTTCTGAAGGCTTCTCTTGCGGTTGTAGCTTTCCGAAGGCTTCTCTTGGGGTTGTAGCTTTCTGAAGGCTTCTCTTGCGGTTGTAGCGTTCTGAAGGCTTCTCTTGCGGTTGTAGCGTTCTGAAGGCTTCTAGGGTTGTAGCTTTTCTAGAGGTCGCTTTGGGTTGTAGCTTTTCTATAGGTCGTTTTGATAGCCACTACCAGCCTAACACTAGCTATGTATAGCACCACCATTCCATATTGCTTGGGTTGTAGAATTTGCAACAGCCTTCTTGATTAAACTGCAGCTTGCTTTCCTGTGTGGTGGGGAGTAAAAATTGGGGTTGTATTTGGTAAAGGTCTTCTAGAGCGCTTCGCTAGCTTTCAGGTAAGCTCTGGGGGGAGGGGGGGAGCTAGCATAGGATTGTATTTTGTAAAGGTCTTCCTTGATTTCAGCACGTTTATGTATGTGGGGGGGCTATCTATTAAAAAGATTGCAGGGTTGTAGTCTACAAAGACTTTCAGACCAGCGAGGGAGCAACCTAGTAAAAAACTCGAGCACCTAATGAACAACGTTTCCAAAACCCGTCGAGCACAAAACAACAATGAAAAAATTCGAGCACTTTTTACCCCCCCCCCTTATTTCCTCATTTTCGCATTTTGTACGAGTGAAAATTTGGCCGTTAAACGAGTTAAAACTAACTCGATCCTTTTCGCGCCAGGCTTAAAAGAGTTAAATGAGTTCATTTTAACTAGCTGGGGTTAAACGAGTTAAACTCTTTTTAACACGGTGCTCGCGCGAACAGGGGTTAAAATTAACTCTTTTAACTCTACCTGCATTCGCGCGCACATAATTGGTTAAAATCCACGGAGTTAATATTAACTCAACCCTTTTGGCGCGCGAGTTAAAATTAACTCCTTTAACTCTGCAGCAACTTTTTCCATTGAATTTTAACCCTCGATGCGGCACGGGGGTTAATCGAGTTAAAAATAAGGCAGGCCGCCTGAAGTCACTACACTAAACCAAAAGTGGTATTTTATTTAATATTTTGGCTTATTTATTTTGCTAATACAAGAGTTTTTTTACAAAAATCTTTATTTTTTGGTTCTGAACAAATAAGTAACTATTACTGCATTTGCAAAATAAGTAGTGTAGAATTATAATTGTATAAAATGTGTTGAGGAAAGCTGCGAAATTGATCCTATGAAATACACTATGAAATGGTCAAAGTTATTCCTTTTATGGCTTTCAGTTTGGTTTGCTTTGACTGGCTGTTTCAAAACACGTCAAGCTTGATTGGCTACTACGCTACTTCATAGAGGCACTACCTGATTGGTCGGTGCTTACACCCTGTCAACTTATTAGTCTTCAATTCTAAGCTATACTGCCTGCAAACCCAGCCAAAATATCTTCCAGCCAATTCGCAGATGATGTAGCCCTGTGGACAAAGGGCAACAAAACAGTCATCAATCGACTCCGGCTAGCAGTAAACGAGCTAGCCCGGTTCTGCAACAAATGGCGAATCTTGCTCAATGGACAGAAAACAGTCGGAATCCACTTCACCAGAAAACGCAGTGACCTTGGAGTATGCAATGGAGAAATCTTACAGATCGAAGTCAACGGCCAGTTCATCGAATGGGTGAAGGAAGCGCGGTTTCTAGGGGTCATATTTGACCGAAACTGCACTTTCCGTGAGCATATCAAAACAGTCGAGCAGAAGGTCAAAACCCGGTACAATGTTTTACGAGCACTGGGTGGTACAAGCTGGGGGGCTGAATCAAAGCTCCGACTGCAAGTATTCAAACAGTTCGTAAGACCGGTGTTGGAATATGGAGCCATAGCTTGGAACTGCGCCGCCGCATCAAACAGGAAAAGGATGCAAACTATCCAGAACCGATGCCTGAAAACCTGTCTGGGACTGCCAAATTATACCCCAACCGCCTGGATACACGAGTTGGCAGAAATCCCAAAACTGGAGGAACGAGCCAAACAGCTAGCAAAGATGATGATGGACGGCGTCAGCACAAATCAAACGTCCAACCTATTAACCTATGAACGCCTACTAGCCGCCGAATTTATCCCGCAGCCAGTGGGTCGCCGCTACCGCACATCCTGGCAATGGACTAGCCAATAACCACGATTTCAGCTTCCCACCTGTCGCGGCCTGCAAAGCACCCCATCGACGCAAATCAGATTGAGGGATGAAGCATTAAGAAAACCAATACAACAGCGCCCGAAAAGCCTACAAGGCTCAGCGGGCGACACCCCCCCCCCCCCCACTTGAACTTGAACTTGAAGCTATACTGCCTATGTATGTAGGATCAAAAACATTTAGTCTTATTGTTTTGCCCGACAAGTTGTATACAGAAGTTTTCGGCGTGCTGAATTCGAATCAGAAGCAGTTTTCTGATATGATTTAGGCTTTGCTAAAAATTCCCATACAACGGTATTGGAGTGTTGTGGAGCAATCCTCACTCATAGATCGAGTACACATCTGACATTTCTATGCCATTCTATGCTATCTGGTTTGCAATCTAACTTCCAGCACGTCTTGACATACTCACTGTCTTGCAATGTGGAAAATTTCGGTCGATTCTGACAAAGCACTTAGCTTCCAAATGTCAGCAAATAAAATAGCTGTAAAACGCTAGTAGAAGTCACGTAGAAAAGCTTAAGGGGTCCATTTTTGGCCGAATTATCGACAGTCTCGATTTTGTTGTTTTTCACATGTATTTTGTAGTTTACATGGTATGTTTTAACGAGTTTATAAAATTTAATTCGGATCTCTTAAGGTTGACAAGTAATTTCAGCAGACAGTGGAAGTCCTCATGTGATGCACATGAACATAGCAAACGAAAAAGTAGTATATAATGTTTTCGTGCGCAAGAGAAATCTCACCAATGGCGAAGCGGTACGGTTTAGCGTCCACCTTATATTACAAAGACGATCTCAAATGGTGGCCTGTAGGAAACGGAATTTTAATTTATGCTTTTGAAATTTTGTAGTTACCTTTTCATAAAATTTTTGATGTTTGAGAACAGTCAAATTTGAGTGTTTTGTAAAGTTGACATTGGTGGTCTTTGATTAAATATTTTGAAACCAATTTAAAATTCTAAGTCCTACACACAGATCAGAGCTTGTGACAAGTCAATTTGAACGATACCAACTGATCTTCGTTAGCTTTGTTTGATTTCGAGATTTCTCTGGCGCAGGAATCCGAAAATTAGCAAAATTTTGAAAATTCGTGTTTTTGCAAGTAATATGGAAAAATAGCAACAAAACAAAGACACGCCAAATGTTCGATTATCTATTTGTGCACATCATTGCTGACTTACAGGTGAAGTTTGAATACAACTGTTGCAGCTAAAGTACACCCAGTTGGTCACAGTGGTCAAGCATGGAGGTATGATCAGCTGAAAATTAGCGATTTTTCAAATTTTTCGAAATATCATAAATTTTAAATCAATCAAAAGCTTTCATAGTGGGAACGTTTTACTTCTTGGACCATAGTCCACAAATGCGTCATATTCACGATATCGTCGATTCTATAAATGTCGTGGTCAAGGTTTTTGCAGTGTACACACTGGTCACAGTGGTATACTCATGAAATCACAAAATAAAGCTCTAAAGTAAGAACGAAACAACTCAAAACTTAAACTCCATGTGCAGGACGTGTTACAAAGTTATGTGTGGAAATATATAAGCAGATAACCGTAACCAAGCAACTTGTTATATTGAGCTTTGCTGTGTACTATTATGCGACAATCACAATAGACTAATTAGCGTTTCCAATATCAAACGTTTAATTCCACTCGCACTCCCCCTTTTTGTATAGTCCATTTTACCAAAGGCAAGCTACTTTAAGTTTAAACTTTGGCTAGAAAAACCTATCCAGTCAAATTGCTGCGATGGTCTTAAGGTAGTTTGTGCGTCCTCTACAGTGTGTTTTGCTGATAGTTAAACATTTGTGCATAGATGCTTAAAACGGTTTAATTTCTACAAAATAAAGAATAAAACAAATAGTCTTCAACTAGTAGCATCTTGGTAGCATATAAAACAAATATTAACACTATTTAAAAGAGGAATCTTAAAGCACCGAAATTCATTCAAGACATTGAATTAACTCGCTGAGTGCGCGAACAGGGGTTATAATATTTAACTTTAACTCGTTTAACTCTACTCGCTTAACTCGCGCGCGAAAAGGCCCTAAGACTTATGTTTTCCAAACTTTGCACAATAGAAAAGTTATATACGGAAGGGGTATACAAAAGAGTCACCTAAAAATAGCGGGCCCCTTAAAAATAATAGCAAAACCAGATTTGAACCAATCTTCCAAAGGCAAGGATTCCCAAAGACCAGACGATTTCAGATGTTCCAGGAGATCCGAATCCTGCTGGTTCAGATACTTTTTCAGACTGTCAATCTGAAATAAAAAAGTCAAAAGGTCAAAAAAACAAATGTTCCTTGTCATATCTAACTACAAATAAACAAGAAATTAATATAAAGCAAGCAGGGCACTGGAACCTGAAAAACGTAACTCTGGGCCAACCGTAACTTAAAGATTTCAGGTTTCAAGCACAAAGTTTTCAAATCTACAAAAGTTTGATTATCCTGTGCATATATGTAACAAAAGTTTATGATAGCAAAAGTAAGAAAATGAAAGTGACTTATTGTATTAAGCCTGCAAATTATGTTCCAAACATTAAGGGTGAAATCTTGGGAGTACACCCATGCTAACATTTTTCAAAAACAGACGTTTTCGACAAATTAAATACTATAACTTGAGCTTGGAGAGTCGTACAGCAATAATATTTATATCATTATGTTGCGAAAAACTAGCCCTTTTTAACTATCAAAATCATCTAGTTCCGTTCAGGCAAACTCTTGTAAACCGGACAACCATGTATAATATACAGGCCACCGTTTTACTCTTCCTCCATGATCTACCTATATCAATTTCCAAAACAACACAAAAACTTACACATACGTACATACCCAAACTTTTATATATGTCAAGCCGATTAAGAAAACAAGCACTCACAAACTGAGCTTTATGACTTCTAAAAGCGCTAATCATATGCTTATAGAAGCACCGGGTCAACCAGTATTGGACTATGGGATCTTCAGACAGTTCTTCCATACAAGACCATATTGACAAAAACTGAGCAGAGGCAGAACTTGAATTGATCTGAAAATCAAATTTCAGAGACACGATAATAACCAAGCGAAACGGACAGTGTTATAGTCAAGCGGGGAAAAACCCATTTTAATATGCGGGAAAAAACCCACTTCCAGTGTGGGCTTATCGGTATGAGCTATATAGGATTTTAATAGCCTATCTTGAAGAGCGTCAAAAATAACCCTAGAGGCTGCATTATTATTGTTCCCACTGCTTCCCTGCAAATTTTTTGGGACTTTGAAATTTTCGAAAATTTTGGTCCGTCCAAGTGCCGAAATTTGGCAAACTTTGGCTGACCAGCCTGAACTACTGGCAAGGTCTAGACCAAAGCGGATTGTATGTACCTGTAGGGCATCTGTTGGGCTTCATGATGATATATGCCACACTGCTCTAACCCCTCCGGTGAGACCTGGGGGTGACCTAGAGTTGGCAGGAAAAAACCCATCGGCGGGGAAAAAACCAACTTTTCAAAATTGAATATTTTTCTAACCGTTAGCAGGAAAGGTCAAACTAATACATACATTTGTTTAATAGAGCCTATAGATTAAATTGGTATAGGTTTTACCCGGGTTCGTTCTGTTATGGGTGGTCCAGGGGGTCTAAATCGGACATGGTGCCATTTCAAGCCAAAATTTCAATTTTGCCCAAAAATGCTTATTTTTTGCCTTAAAATGGGTCTAGTTTGGCTTTAAATACAGGAAAAACACGTTTTCTACACGATAGGATGCTTAAACTGCCAAAAATAAGCTCTTTTAAAAATTTCCAAAATTTGCCTATGTTTACGTGTTAAACATACAAAATTTTCAAAATTCAATTTTTTCTGAAATTTTTAAAAATGTTTGTATTTTTCGATGTAGACCTACTAAAAACAACCCGCTCTTTCGAATGGCACCGTCAAAATTGTTCTGGCACGCTTACAGCAAAAAAATCCGGGTGGGTTTTTTCCCGCCGATGGGTTTTTTCCCGCATTGGGTTTTTTCCCGACACGGAAAACTTTAATTTCTCCATAACGGCAGGGTCTAGAGAGACAAACTATACCTCATTCGAAAGCTTGGGCAAACCTAAATTAAATATAGTATCAAAGTCGTGCTAACCCAAACCAGTCGAAAGTTCTGGTCCAAGAAAAAAAAAGTGGGTTTTTTTCCCGCTTGACTATATACTTGCTGGGACAAAGACTCAATTTAGTTTTCAGGGGCGCGTTGCAAAAGATTCTCCTAAGTACCCTCCTAGGAAGGTGCTTAGGAGAATATCTAGGAGCTGTCTAGGAGGCAGTTCCATAACCTCCTAAACCTGTTTCAAAAGATTTCTCCTAAATTTAGCTGGTGCTGAACCTACATGACTTAGGAGAAAAGTTAGGAGTGGTGGACAGCATTCCTAACTTGGAGAATCTTTCGAAACTCAATTCTCCTCAGTGAGACCATCTAAGGTTTTCGGAGCTCATAGGCTTATCTTTCAAACTAGCCTACAACACACTATCTCATTGGCACCTTAATGAGTTGGGACGTTTCGGCGTCATTTCGTCATTCCTGTGTTAAACAGTTGGCTCGTAAGGTAGCGCTTGCATTATCGGGATTATCGTTGTAAGATTTGGACAGATTGTTCAACTTTGACGAAATCCTGAGTGAGAGCTAGTCTGGCTGGCGGGTTAGCTTGTGACAAAATTTCGGTTCCTGAGAATTAATGATTGGATAGCTACCTTCACGGCTTAAAAAATCAAAATGTCATTTGAGCTTCACATGATAAATTTGAATGCACAGCGCGAAAGAGCGTAAAAGTCTTTAAACCGATGTGCACATCAACGTATTTTCTATCAAAGGTTACAGGCGGTTGAATATATGACAAAGTTACGTCTACCATTCAAATCGCGAATGAGAATGTAAAACCACTCGTTCGGGAATGAATTCTCCAGGGCGTTTCACCATGCTTTTGTGTTAGATTTGTTTATTATTTTATGAAATGCACTGTGGGACTAATATTAAAAGATTAATATTTGCGCAAAACTGAAGTGATTATTGCGAAATCTTTCATTTTGTTATCTCATAAATGCTATAACCAAACTTGTTCAAATTTTGCATGCACGATTATTGCAATGGTACGCAATGTTTTTAGTTCTTGTTTAAATTCTGTTTTATATTCCGTACTTTCAAAGTTTTCTAATATTCATAAAATACTCAAAACTGCATAAATCGAAAAACTGAAAACGCTGACCCTGCGTTAGGTTTTCTTACGCATTTAAGTAAAATTTGAGCTAATTTCATTCAGTCGTTATATGAATGACACCGGTTTGAAAATTTCAGCTTATCCCTCTTGTGTAAGTCATAAGCCCGCTGGATTATTCAAATTCTATATTGCTTGCATTTAACGCCAGCTACTACTGCTGAAAGTTTGAATGAAAATAAACTCAGGAGAACCGTTCCCGGTAATGCAAGCGCACTATTAAGCTTTATGCATCAAGAGCACTATGCTCTGCACGCTATCGCTTGACCGCTTTCACAGCGTCCCCATATTTCACAGCGCTTTGCTCGCGTAAGGTGCGTATTATAATTCTATCAGGATTCGCTACCGTTGTCAGATCATAGGGCAAACGCCCATCCTCCAGCAGATACATCTGAAGCCACATTTCCGGAGGGCCCGAGTCCAGAGTGGAGTCGGGTGGGATCATTCGCATCAGTTTGAGACTGTGCTGAAGCAGCTCACACTGCTCCCGTCGTTCCTGTAGAATGGCACTGGTGGCCTGCTTGCAGCACGGAATTATGCCTAAAATCAGTAGGCATAAAAAGACTAGCATTTTAAACACCGTATTCCCTTTGGGACAAAATGAATGCGTGAACGCGGCTGGCTTGATGTGGTTAAGATACTGAAATTGAAAGTGATAATATGCAAAATGAGTTGAGTTTCAGTCCTCGGTCACTTCCCAAAATTATTAGTTTTAGTTGAGTTGTAGTCGCTGACACTGAAACTGTGCTGAACTATTTTGGGAAGTGAGCCGAAACTGAACATGTTTTGAAACGCCAACTGGATTGAAACTGTAACAACATCAATGATTTTAAAAAAACAATCAGAATTCTTAA
>JASAND010031766.1:0-10906 GCA_030248195.1 Trissonchulus latispiculum | reverse complement strand
ATAATCCCCTTTATCAATAGCAGAACTCCATCTAAAGACCGAAATTATTAAACTTGTCACCGTCGAATGTTTCTTTAAAAACCTATGTTGCAATGGTGAAAAAATACCTTTCTGATGACCATACTCAATTAAAATTTTATTGAAAATTTTATCTCCATTGGTTTTATAGTATTGCAAACTATACTAACATCACGATAATTTTCGACGAGATTTGCATCCCCCTTTTTGAAAATTGGAGTAACGTTGGCACTTCACCAGAGCTCAGGAATCCAACAACAATGGAAGGAGAAATCGTAAAGAATTGAAAGTGGCTCGGACAACTCAAAAGCTAATTTTTTCAGGAATATACGGGAAAACCGTCTGGTCCGGAAACAAAATTACTAGGAAAATTATTTAAGATTTCGAATATTTCAACAGGAGAAAATTTGGAAACCATAATTCTTGAACCGGAAAAATTTGATTCCTAAACGGACGACTACCGTCAACAGAGTAAATGCTAGCAAAAAAGGAATTTAAAAGATCGGCTTTATCTTAGGCTTTATCGGCTTTATCTTAGATATATTTAATTAGGGTTTGCCCTAAGCTTTCGAATGAGCTATAGTTTGTCTCTCTAAGCCCTGCCGTTATGGGGAAATTAAAGTTTTCCTTGTCGGGAAAAACTATTTTTCGACCCAAAAAGTTAGCTAAGTTTGGCCAAAAAAAGGTAATTTTTTTGAAAAATTTTTCTAAAATTTCGACTTAAAATCACTTTAAAACAGTGTAAAAACACCTAAAACGCTAAAAACAGACCTTATTTTGAAGGAAAAAGGGCCAAATTACCCAAAATCTTGCGTTTTTGGCCATTTTTTAGATTTGAGGTCCGAATTCTGGGGCGAGGGGTGGTTGGGGGATACCTCCCATCACATTTCTTGGGTCGGCCACCAGTATCCAAGATTGCCCCCCAGACCCAAAGTTCCAGGGAAACTATATATGATGGCGTTTATTATTAGTAATAGAAATAGATGTATATATATTGCCTCCGTTAAGGTGGTGATTTCTTTTGGGCATAAATTGTTGGTTGGCGGCGCAAATCAAAATGAAATTTGGCAAAACATTCCGAAATACAATCTTTTAGCGTTCTAACACCCTCCGATTTCTAACCCTCTAACACCCTCTAACACCCTAAGATTTCCGATCAGGGCGGTTTTTCCCAATCTCTGAAAGTTTGGCGGCAGCTACACAGTCATGACTATATTCATTTGAAAGATCTCGTTGAGCTTCACATTTTTGCTTTTAAAGCAACTTTCTATCTTTTCTCTAGCGTGCGATATAGCTGATTTTCTTGTTTTGGCGTCGAAAACTTGTCATTTTTGCAAAAATCAAATAATCCATCATTTCTTGAACTATACAAGCTGAAAAATCAAACTAAGGGCGTCGATCTGAAGGTCTCACAGGGGCAAATTATCCGATGGACGATCGTCTTCTAACAGCTATCCCGTAGGCTGCTATCATGAAAAATGTAGTTTTTGCAAAAACACGACCAATTTTTTCCCAAAGATTGTGGAGCATTCACCATGCAAGTTGGAGGGCTGCTACTTAACAAATGAGTTCTGCACAAAAATACCCAGGGACGTTTTTTTAGTTGCCCCGATTACTGCTTTCTAGCTAAAGCAATCGCTTGACAAATTTGGAAAAAGTAGGCAAAATACAGGTTACGCACACATTTCAGCTTATTTCTCTATAACGAAGAGCGATTTCACAATAAATAAAAAATCGTCCCCAGCTATTTGATGGAGGTATCGAATGATATAACCGATGTCTCGCGAAAAAATTTACTTGAGTCTGCAAAAATTCTGGAAAATTATACTTCTTCTAAAATGTGTTAAAAATATTTATAAAAGCAACATTAGTTTCATTGCATGCATTAAAAGGAGAAAATGTCAAGCTACATTTTGATATAAAAATGGCTTCTTAACTCTAAGTAATGGACGAGTAATAATAGTGCAAACTTTTGTGACCAAAGGGAATCACCACCTTAAGGGGGCGCTTGCATTATCGGGATTGTAGATATAAAATTTAGACCGATAGCTCAATTTTAAGGTGGTGATTCCCTTTGGTCACAAAAGTTTGCACCGTTATTACTCGTTCATTACTTGGAGTTAAGAAGCCATTTTTATATCAAAATGTAGCCTGACATTTTCTCTTTTTAATGCATGCCATGAAACTAATGTTGCTTTTTAAAAATATTTTTGACACATTTTATAAGAAGTATAATTTTCCAGATTTTTTGCGGACTCAAGTAGATTTTTTCGCGAGACATCGGTTATATCATTCGATAACTCCATCAAATAGCTGGGGTCGATTTTTTAGTTATTGTGAAATCGCTCTTCGTTATAGAGAAATAAGCTGAAATGTGTGCGTAACCTGTATTTTGCCTACTTTTTCCAAATTTGTCAAGCGATTACTTTAGCTAGAAAGCAGTAATCGAGGCAACTAAAAAATCGTCCCTGGGTATATTTGTGCAGAACACATTTGTTCAGTAACAGCCCTCCAGCTTGCATGGTGAATGCTCCACAATCTTTGAAAAAAAAATTGGTCGTGTTTTTGCAAAAACTACATTTTTCATGGTAGCAGCCTACGGGATAGCTGTTGGAAGACGATCATCCATCGGATAATTTGCCCCTGTGAGACCTTCAGATCGACGCCCTTAGTTTGATTTACCGGCTTGTGTAGTTCAAGAAATGATGGATTATTTGATTTTTGCAAAAAAGACAAGTTTTCATACGCCAAAACAAGAAAATCGGCTATATCGCACGCTAGAGAAAAGCTAGAATGTTGCTTTACAAAGCAAAAATGTGAAGCTCAACGAGATCTTTCAAATGAATATAGTCATAACTAGTGTTGGGATTGGCCGAAAATTTCCATGGTTGGCTTGGCTTGGCTTGGCCGGAGTTTGAAGTTGGCCGGCCAATTGGCCGTTGGCCGTTGGACGGCCATTGGCCGTTGGCCGGCCAACGTGCCACTGGCCAACGTCCAATTGGCTGGCCGTTGGCCGTTGGCCGATGGCCGGCCAATGTCCGTTGGCCTGCCAACAGCCAATGGCTAACGGACAACTGGTTGGCCGTTTGTCGCTCGTTGGCCGTTGGCTGTTTCTTGGCTGTAAGCTATTGTCCATGCTTTTGCTATTTATGAACGTTGGCGAGCTGCAATTTACTATTTTTATTCGTCTACCGTGCTTAATTAGGCGTCAACTTAATTAAATTTTTATTTCAATAGTACAATTTACAATTTACAATATTTGTAAAACAGTTTTTTCCAAACATTTAGCTCCAACTCGCGATAACTCTGTTTTAATTTTGCTGGAGGACCGCATTAAAGTGATGAGACGTTCACCGCCAGACAAATTTAGAAACTGCGTTGTTAACACACTTAAAATTTGCATGCAATTAGCAAATTTAATTGTAAAATAACTCTAATAACGATAAAAATTGTCAACATCTAAGCGAAAATCTGTAGTACTGTATCTAATGTAACGTTATACAGTAACATGTTTACGATATAATGCAGCAAAATTAAATTTTTCAACACAGTTAACGCACAAGATCAGTAAATTTGAGTTTGGCCAGCACTCGGCCATTGGCCAGCCAACGGCCAACGGCCGGCCAAGCCAACTGGCCGAGATTTTCTCGGCCAACGGCCATTGGCTTGGCCGGCCAATGGCCGGCCATTGGCCAGCCATTGGCCGCACCGGCCAATGCACAAAACTAGTCATAACTGTATAGCTGCCGCCAAACTTACAGAAATTGGGAAAAACCGCCCTGATCGGAAATCTAGAATTTTTGAACCAAGATTGCGCGGAGGGTGTTAGAACGCTAAAAGAATGTATTTCGGAAAGTTTCGCCGAATTTCATCCTGATTTGCGCCGCCAACCAACAATTTGTGCCCAAAAGGAATCACCACCTTAAGGAAATCCCAACTAAACTTATCTTGGTTGGCGGGGCATCTTTTGGCAAAATTTCGGCAACGGAGACCACGTGCTTGGCTAGCTACCGGTATGGCTTAAAATTTCGAAATTTTATCAAAATAGCAAACGACAACGTCGAATACACTATCTGAAAGAGCATAAAAAGCCCGTTACAACGATGTGCATATCTCTCCTGTACGTGGTTGCAATCAAAAGTTACAGGCGGTTGAATATATGACAAAGTTACGTTTACCATTCCCAACGCGAATGCTGATGTAAAAACCAATCGTTCGGAAATGAATTCTACAGGGCTTTTCACGTTGTTTTTGTGTTGGATTTCTTTATTATTTTATGAAATACACTGTGCGACTTGTTAAATGCATAATATTTGCGAAAAACTGAAGTGACTAGTGCGAAATTTTTCATTTTGATTTTATCATACATGCTGCGACCAAACTCGCTCAAATTTTGCATGCACGTTTATTTGACGGGTACGCAGGGGCAATTTTTTTAGTTTTTGTATATTCACTTCATTGACTTTCAAAGTTTTCGAATATTCATAAAATGCTCAAAACTGTATAAATCGAAAAACTGAAACAATTGTCTCTGCCTTATGTTAATTTATGCAATTGTGCCAAATTTGAGCTAATTTCATTCAGCCGTTAATGAGTGACAGCGTTTTGAAAATTTCAGCTTATCCCTCTTGTGTAAGTCGAAAGCCAAGCACTGGATTATTCAAATTCTACATACTGTTAGCATTTAGCACCAGCTACCTATGCTGAAAGTTTGAAATAGATTCGTTGGAAAATAAACTCAGGAGAACCGTTCCCGGTAATGCAAGCGCCCCCTTAACTTGGCCGGGCCAAATCCGAGAACAAACGGTTGATTGTCCTCAAACGTTTGGTCACGTTTGATCACGTTTGTTCCACGCAAAACTAACGTTAGTTCACGGTCCAATATTGAGAACTTTGCAAAATACTGGACCTTGGAGCTAAGTTTATGCTGGCCGCGCCAAGTTAATATTTCATTAAAATTTTAATACCATTAAAATGCCTTCGTTTGATCACACATAGATTTCGTTTGGTCATGCTCATCTCAGTGTGAATCACATAATATGTATTTTTGAATTTTAGTATTTTGGTGTAGGGTGACATATATATTTTTCTTTCCGAATCTAGTGGACGGGGGGTGAGTAGAAATACGCATAGCACCTACAGATATATGTATATTCTACAGCCATTGGTGTGGAGGGCGGAGGCAACCAAACCAAATCACTTCAGCGACACATCTTCTGAATTTCAGATTTCGCACACCCCCCCGGATTGGCCAAAATAGTGGAAAAATTCAATGGTTAGATTAGATGCATTGGGTGGGTGTGGCCAGGTGTAATGGGGGGGTGGGGGGAACCCCCTCCCTCCCAGCTATTTTTCCAACCCCCCCCCAAAATGTTTGGGGGCCCCCGCAAAACCAACCAAGGCGCGAAAAATTGGCCAAAAATTGGGTATTGCTATGGTAAATTCTGAAACATCTTTCAAAAAAGTACAAATTTTGGCTTAAAGTGTTTATTATTTATGTTTAGAATTACACGTTTTTAACGGTTTTATGGACCTTCAGGCTCAATATTGACCTTATTTTAGACTTAGAAACCTGTTGGCAATCAAGTTTTCGAGTTTGAAACCCCTGTCTAATGTCAAAATTACTTCATAGTGAATGTTTTTTGGCATTGCAATGGCTGAAAATGCTATTTTTGACATAAAAATAGAAAAATTTTTTGGGGGGAGGTTTGGGCATAGGTGCGGCTGGGCAAAAAATCTGGGGGGGGGGAGTTTCCGACGGAAGGTGGGGGAACCCCCCTAAATTTTTTATGCCGTTTTTGGCTACTTTTTGGCCAAAAATGGGGGGGCGGCGGTGGGTAGCAAAAATCTGAAAATCTGGGGGGGGGGCATAGTTTCACCAGGGGGGGGGTTGGGGGGGGGTATCCCCCCTCAAATTTTCGACCAACTTTACCCCCCCCCCCCAGATTTTTTGACTTTCCCTCTCCCCACTTTTGGTTACCCCTGCCCTACCCCATAGGTGTGTTAGTTAGGGGGGGGGGTGGGGGGCATAGATGTGTTAGGGGGGGGGGGTGGGGGGGCCCCCCACCAAATTGACAAATTTTCGCGACCCCCCCCAGATTTTTCAGACTTTAGCTAGGCCCCCCCGATTTTTGGCCAAAAAGTGGCCAAAAATGGCGAAAAAATCGAAAATTTAGGGTTTTTTTTGGGAAATTTGGCGGACCCCCTCCCCACCCTCCGTCGGAACCCCCCCCCCCTCCAGATTTTTTGCCCAGCCACACCTATGGAGGGGTCGCCAACCCCCCCCCTAACAATTTTTTCCTACCCCTCCCCCAAATCGATTTTTTCAGACCCCTCCCCCCTAAAAATTTTCAAACCCCTACCTAAATTTTTGAAAATTTTTTGCTAAAAGTTCGAAATTTTTTCAAAAAATTCCAAAAATTAGCGAAAAATTGCTAGAATTCGCTGAATTAAGCTAAAAATCGTTAAAAATAGCTGTAAATTGAGAAAATTTTTCATTTTTAACGAAAAACCAACTTTTTTCGAAATTTTTCGCCGACCCCCCCTAGAAAATTTTTCTTACCCCTCCCCTCCCCCCAAATCGACTTTTCGCGACCCCCCTACCCCTTTTTTCGCCAAACCCCCTCCCTACTTTTTTCTGACCCCCCAGCCACACCTATGCCTACCCCCCCCGAACCCCCCCCCAGGACTTTTTGGGGCCAAAAAGTTAGCTAAATTTTGCCAAAAAATGGTCATTTTTTGAAAATTTTTTCTCAATTTTTGGCTTAAAATCGCTTTTAAACCGTGTAAAAACGCCTAAAATGATAGAAACAAGCCTTGTTTTAACGAAAAAAGCGTTAAAATACAGAAAATTTTGCATTTTTAGGCCATTTTTTGGATTTCCTGAGGTCCGAATTTGGGGGGGGGGGGTGGTTCGGGGGGTACTCCCCATCACTTTTTGGCGGTCGACCACCAAATTTCCGGAGCTTGCCCCCCAACCAAAATTTCCGGTGAAACTATGGGGGGTCCTCCATAGGTGTGGCTGGAGTGGGGGGGGTTGAAATAAGTAGTGATGGGGATCTGGCGAAACAGGGGGAGGGGGGTCGAACTAAGTCGATTTGGGGGAGAGGTGAGAAAAATTTTCGAGGGGGGTCCGCGAAAAATCGGTTTTTCGGTCGAAAACAGAGACAAATTCAAATTTTTAGCGATTTTTAGCATCATTAAGCGAATTTAGGTAGGGGGTTTTAAAATATTTGGGGAAGAGGGGGTCGGCGAAAGGCCGATTTGGGGGTAGGGGTAGCCAAAACTTTTAGGGGGGCCGGGGACCGGTACATTTGGGTGGGGGGTCCCCTCAACTCCAACACACCTTTCGGGTCCTCCAAAATTCCAAAAAACCCTGAATTTTCGATTTTTTTAGAAAAACCCTTCAACATTTCTTGCCCCCTCGGCCTTTTAGGCCCCCAATCCCTAGTATAAGCTCAGACATTCCCTGTTCACCTCCCCATTTTTGTATACGTATGTAGCCACGCCTATGCTCTGCTTCCGTCTGAAACCGACTGACTGACCCCGTCCCCACCAACCCTAATTTCAGCTGCTTTTTTGCTCAATTTTTGCCCTTTTTTGATTCCGACGGTATGGCAGCCCTGTCTGAAGCTGTTGAGTATGGAAATTCCCCATCCGTCCTGCCCAGAAATTGCCACAAACCATTAGGGCCGCTTTCTGGGACACTGGATATCCCTCCCGAATGGGCTGTCAGAGACGTTACTTTGTCAAAAATAAACACTCTTTGCAATGGCAAGGTAATAAGCACCATTAGTTTTGGATCCTGTGTGCTTATTGACTTCGTTGATTACAATCACTATTCTGGAAATAAATGTTGGGCCTTATCTGATATCCCCCTTTCTGTGGAGGTTTTGTAAACTTTCGACCCCCTGAAATAAGAGGTGGCATGGGACACTTTAATACGTATTGTCGTCGGGCGGACGGATCTTGGGACTTGGTGGACGATTTGATGTCGTCTGTTGCAATTCCTCGTCTGAATGCAAAAGTTGTGCCGTCTATTTTGTTTTTCTGTGTGTAAAACTTTTAGAATCTCATATTTTGTCTCTGTTTTCTTGTTGAGTACGTATAAAGTGAAAATGGTTTTTGGACTAAGAGAGATAATGAGAAATAGTGAGTGTGCACAGGGTTATACAAACCAGATACATCGAGTAGGTACGTATGTATATACAAGACTTACCCAGACGTCTTGGAAACTTCAGTTCTTCATGCTGTCTAATATGTTCCACGCTATATACACTGGAGAATTGGGATCATGCAATTACCATTTTCAGTGCTTATTTGATCTTCAATTGACAAATAAGCACAATAAAGTGAAAGTGCATGACGATAAGACCACAAGATTGTCAATATATACAATGTAAAATATTCCATCTACAAATATATATATTCACCTAAAAAAGAAAAACCAAATATTATCAAGTTATCATTGTGTATACAAGAAAACATGGGGCCGGTTTCATAAAAATGTTTTTGAGTAAAAGGTTAAAACTCCCTCACGTTCCAGCTGCGTAAGTCGCATTGCAAAGTAAATTTTACAAGCACTGAAAGAGTTATGTGATGTCAACCGACTATATATGTATGAAATCGGCCCTAGGTCATTCAATTGAATTTGAGTGCTTTCTTTGACGGTTGCAAAGTGCCAACTTATTTGAGCATTAGTATTGCCACTGTTATGTATATACTTGTTACTACAGGTGTGGCTGCTTAGAAACATGGGATGGTACCGGTGATCCCTCGAAAAAATAAAAAACTTAAAAATGAATAGCACAAAACTACTTTAAACCAATTTTAAGCAAAGTTTTAGTTTCATTCCGGTTTGGGCTATGTTAAGTCAAAAAGCAGTCAGTTTTTGTCAAACTCAAAAGAGAGAGAGGAGTTGCTACCCGATCGACAATTTCGTTTCGCCAACTTCCAAACTCCAATTTCTAAAGTTCGCAGATCTTCTCCCATCTCTGGATTCTGGAAGTATATACCCTCCCCTCCCTATTACCCTCATTTTACTAGCCACACCTGTGCTTATCACGTAGCATTTGGTGAAACCATAGGTGTGTTAAGGGGTGGGGGGAGTCCCCACCAAAACCAATTTTGGCGCCCCCCCAGATGTTCAGATTTTGGTACCGCCCCTATTTTTGACCAAAAAGCGGACAAACATGGCAAAAAATCGAAAATTTGGGTGTTTTGGCAATTTTGGCGGATTCCCTCCCTTTGTCGCACCCCCCCCAGATTTTTTGCCCAACCACACCTATGGCTGAACCTTTCGAAAAGGCAATAACAACCATAGGTGTGGTTAGGCAAAAAATCTGGGGGAGGGGGTTCCCGACGGAGGGGGGGACCCCCACTAAATTTTCTATTTTACGCCATTTTTGGTCACTTTTTGGCCAAAAATCTGGGGGGGGTGTCGCCAAAATTTGTCGTTTTGGTGGGAGGGTCCCCCCCTAACACATCTATGATAACAACTCCACCCCGCCCAACTGCGAATGGATGTTTGTAGTGCAAGTGTCACCCTGCATCAAAATACTGAAATTCAAAATTGAATATTTTGTGATTCTCAAAGAAATGTGCGTGACCAAACTAAATCTGTATGTGATCAAACGAAAGCTTTTTAATGGTATTAAAATTTTAATGAAATATTAACTTGGCGCGGCCAGCATAAACTTAGCTCCAAGGTCCAGTATTTTGCAAAGTTCTCAATATTGGACCGTGAACAAACGTTAGTTTTGCGTGGAACAAACGTGATCAAACGTGACCAAACGTTTGAGGACAATCACCCGTTTGTTCTCGAATTTGGCCCGGCCAAGTTAACGGAGGTATATATATTACCTTGAGAAAAAGTCGCGGGTGGGGTAGCCGAAGTTACGGTGGGTGGGGTCAGCCGGTTTTGGGTGGGGGGGGGTGGGGTCAGGAAAAATGGAATTTTGGGGGAGGGGGTAAAAAATTTTTCTTCAAAATTAAAAAATTTGCAATTTTGCTAAAAAGACGCTATTTACAACCAACAATTAGCAACATTCGAACCAATTTGGTCAATTTTTCAAAAAAATGGAGTTTTTGCGAAAAATTTCCAATTAATTTTGAGTTAAAATTTCGACAATTTTGAGGGTGGGGTCTGGCAAATTTGGGTGGGTGGGGTCTGCCTCCAAAATTAAGAGGGTGGGGCCGGGACTTTTTCTATTTGGGGGATGATGGGTTGCCTCCCCACCCCCATCCCCCAGGTACACCTATGAGATATATATATACATAGGTGTAACGGGGATTTGGGTTGGGGGGCCCCCTCCCCCGGAATTTTGGGGGGCCCCCTTTTTAGACCCCCCCACGACCCCCCCCCCCCCCAAAATTTTTCTATTTTTATGTCAAAAATCGCATTTTCAGCCATTGCTAATGCCAAAAAACATTCAACTATGAAGTAATTTTGACATTAGACAGTGTTTTAAACTCGAAAATTAGATTGCCATCATGTTAGTCTAAGTCTAAAATAAGGTCAATATTGAGCCAGAAAGTCCATGAAACCTTTAAAAACGTGTTTTTCGCGCAATAATAAACACTTTAAGCCAAAAATTTGTAATTTTTTGAAAAATTTTAAAAAAGAAAAAAGCAACCCCCCCCCCCCCAATTACACCTAATTTAAGATTTTAAGATTACACCTAAGGTTTTAACCCATTTGATTCAGTTCTAGGAGAGAAGTTGAAATCGTGCTGGCGTCTTAAGTTGATGATTACGACCCGCCTGTCAGTTTCCTTTCCTGTTGATCACCAGAGTGAGGTTGCGTCCTGCGCCCCCTGGATTTTTCTTTATTGTTGATATTATATTCTTTATTCCTACCTTCCCTTCTTATCATCTCCTTTCCCAAGGA
>JASAND010031765.1:0-16105 GCA_030248195.1 Trissonchulus latispiculum | reverse complement strand
TGGATTATTATCACAATCAGCTAATACAAATACAAGGTACAAGTCTGACACAAAAATGTGTGTACAAAATCTGTAAGGCTTCCAGTGAACTCAACATACATCGTAACCCCATAAAACCATATATTTTCGGAATCCTTGCAGCGAAACAAACATTTTTGTAAAATCTAAAATTTGTAAAATTACTTATTGTCAACCTTTATTTCCGCTGGTTTTGGCTCGCTTTGATGTTGCTGCCGTGATTTGACTGAAGCAGTGAAATGGGGATATTGTTTAAAAATTCATTGCTGGCGCAATATAAGTCGTAGCAACAAAAGCTTTACAATGAAGGATACAGCTCAGCTTCAATTTATGATTGTGTCATTTTTACTCACTTTTGCTAAATTTCCATTGCCGAAATTTTTGGTCAAAAAGTGGTATTTTTCAAAAAACTCTACTTTCAAAATTTGAACTACTACACTGTATTAGATAGAAGCTGACGCCTAGGCGGTCCTGAAAATCTAATCTAAAAAATTTTCCGTTCAGCGAGTCGCGAGTAATAACCAAAGTTGCAAAAAGCGGCAAACATCAAAGGAAATGGAAAAGCGAAATTTTGGAATAAAATGCTTATTTCTCAACCGATGTTTTTCGTTCTTGTGTCAATCGATGCGTCTTCGGACGGGAAAACTTTTTTGAAAGAATGAGCTGAGTAGCTTGAACGGTCCGAAAAAATTCCCCGAAAAACCGATATTCTAAAATTTTTGAAATTTTATAAAATTTTAAATTTTATAAAAACGTCTGTCTCGTATAAAAAAATATAAAAATGTATGGTTTTATGGGGTTACGGCGTATATTTAGTTCACTGGAGGCTTTACAGATTTTGCACACACATTTTTGTGTCAGACTTTAGCCAGTCCTACGATTTTACAAGATGGGATAACTAGCGTATTTGTGCAAGCTATAGCTTGCAACAATAAGTTCCTATTATCTCAAAATAGAGATGTTAGATGTACAGTTTGTACGGTGTGAAGCAGCTTTGATTGGGAATTGTTCTCAATTTAGCAATGTTGCGCGTACTAATCGATCTCTATTATCTTTGCTATACACATTCGACTTGCCCTTTTCATAATTCCTATTGAAATAATTGACAGCAAACGAACATTAATGTTGTCAACAATAACAATTTGTGGCATAGGTTTCTTTTGTTAATTTGAAAACCTGATTAATTGTTTGTTTATTTGTTTGTTTGTTAGTTTCTTTATCCTATGTGACTAATTTTTTTGTAAAAGGGGAATTAAATGTAAAGACAATTTCGAGTTTTTACTGAGATTTGTTCCACTACTAGAAAAATGTTAAGGAAGGGAGTATGATAAAAACCAGAAAAATCCAGATGAGATAATTAAATTTTAGAACAGTTTCGATCTAGGAGAGTCTGGTGAACTGGTGTGTTTTTGGTAGGACTGGTAGGACTGGTAGGAACTGGTAGTTTTTGGTAGCTAATTTTTGGAGTGAAGAGTGGTGCTTGCATTCGAATCAAATTCTGTTCGCCTATACACGAATTAAACTGATAGCCTTTGATTATCTGATACTCTGATTTAGCGCTTTCATCCAGATGGCTGAAACAAGTGAATGACAACTTATTGAAATGGAGGTTAAAGGTTGCACCCGCTGAAATTAGATACTTAAGGTAAGTAAAGGGAAAATTCATGTATTTTTTACCCGTTAATTGAATGAACCAAAGGAAAATAATGACAAACACGTCGATATCATGTATGCCGATCCATCACTATAATTTATCAATAAACACCCTAACGCTCGTTTGCACCAAATAAGATTAAAGTTAAGGTTAACACCGAGTTAACCCTGAGTGCAGCAGGTTACAGAACACCGAGTTAACCTTATGGTTAAGGTTAACCCTAACCCTCTGCACCAACGCTTTTCAGCTCAGGGTTACGAAAGCTGAAGGTTAACACCGAGTTAACTTTTAATAGAGGGTTAGCCAATCCGCAGGGAGTCAGAAACAGTTTCCATCCAATCGGGAAGCGGTTATAGCCATTCATTTAACTCAGTGTTATCGGCTTCAGAATAAGGTTAACAGAATACTTTCTTGTACTGGACTTGATACAATTAAATACAATTATCTGGAAGGGCACTGTGAAATTAATGCCATGTAAACCTTACCACAATGTCCTTTATGAAAGGAACCTTCGTTTCAAGAGTCATCATAGCTGTCGAAGGGGTCAAAGCAATTTTCGAGGAATTGAGAAATTTGTGGAAGCTTTTTCCGAATCGTCCTAATCACTCATTTATTCAGTTGTCACTCAGTACCTATATTTTACCATAGAATTTAATTCAGCAATAAAAATAACAGTAATATCCTTAAAAATTGTGGCGCTATAAGGGTTAACCCTACTCCCACTGAGGGTTAACTTTTTGGTGTTTAACACCGAGTTAACCTTAAGGTTAACACCGAGTTACGTTAACCTAATTTGGTGCAACGGTCTAACTGCGGGTTATCTCTTGTTAACACCGAGTTAACGTAACACCGAGTTAAAAATGGTTGGTGCAAGCCAGTGTAAGTTGTACCAGTACATAATGGCCTTTGTCTTTCTCTGTTAAGGAAACTTTACCATTTACCCCCTATAAATGGATTTCGCCACACCAGTGTCAACCGGCTCATCAATTCGCTTACAGAATTTTATACATATGAAAACGTCAAACCAGCCAGCCACTGGATACACGTTGCTCAGTCCCGGAAGTTTCATGTTAGGATAACTAGCATGTTTGGACACATATTAGCCATAACTTGCAACAACAGGTTAGTATAATCTCAAAATAGGGAAGTACAGTTTGTAATGTGTGGTTAATATTGTTACCAATAACAATTTATAGCATAGATTTCTTTTGAAGTTGTTAATTTGAGAAATCATCTGAGGTTTAGTCAGTAAGTAGAACAAGTGTTTGTAATAACCTGATATGGTGTTGTTTTCAGTTCTGTTAAACAAATGTTGTATAGCTTAAGAAGAAGTAAATGCAGCTATACATTGCGATTGCGTGATGTAGTCAACATGAAGGAAAGTCAAATAGTATAAGTTTAGTAATGTTATTTTATTTCATATTAAATCCATACTAAATTAAGTTCTATTTTCAACACAGCGTAGTAAGCTCACTAATAGCAAGAGTACATAATGATAAGAGTATGACACTAGCCTAGTCTCTGTTATCAGAGCAAATGCTATGCTCTGTTCGCTAACGGCTGACCCCCCCACAAATTGGCCCCATCACTTCAAAGAAATTTAAGCGCTATGTTTGTGCTCTAAAGCTCGCAACAGACGCACATTGAACAAACTGAGTAGTTGTTTTCGAGCTTTAGAACGTAGGCATAGCGCTTAAATTTCTTTGAAGTGATGGGTCTAAGTTGTGGGGGGGTCAGCCGTTATCGTGCAGATCATGTCCCAAGCCTAATTACTAAGAGCTTGACGCTTGTCACACTCTTTGTTATTTTGTACTCTTGATTTGGTTTACACTAGTCTGTAGTCTGTTCCGTTCGCTAACGGCTGACCCCCACAAAGTGGCCCCCCTCACTTCAAAGAAATTTAAGCGCTCTGCCTCCGTTCTAAAGCTCGAAAACAACTACTCAGTTGGTTCAATGTGCGTCTATTGCGAGCTTTAGAGCACAAACATAAATTTTTTTGAAGTGATGGGGCCAATTTGTGGGGGGGGTCAGTCGTTAGCGAACAGAGCATAGTTTTTGCTCTGATAACAGAGACTAGGCTTAGTGTCATACTGTTATCATTATGTACTCTTGCTAAGAGTAAATTATTGCATTTATTGCCATGTTCATAGTTTAGTCGACATGCACCGGATTGCACCAATGAGGGTTAGCTCGGTGTTAAGGTGGTGATTCCTTTTGGCCACATATTATTGGTTGACGGTACGAATCAAGATGAAATTTGACGAAACTTTCCAAAATAAGTTCTTTTAGCATTCTAACACCCTCCGCGCAATCCCGCTTCAAAACTTCGACGTCTCCGTTCAGGGCAGTTTTTGCTGATTTTTAACAAATAGACAGTAGCTGCATATCCGTGATAGTATTCATTCGAAAGATGTTGTTGAGCTCTACATTTTTGCTTTTTGAAGTAGCTTTCTAGCTTTTCTCTATAGTGAGATATAGCTGATTTTCTTATTTTGGCGTTGAAAACTTGTCATTTTTGCAGAAATCAAATAATCCGCCATATCTTGAGCTACGCAAGCCATAAAATTAAACTAAGGGTGTCAATTTGAAGGTCTCGTTGGGGCCGATTATTCATGGCATTGTAATCTTCTAAATGCTATCCCGTACGCTGCTGTTATAAAAAATGTAGTTTTTGCAAAATCACGACCAAATTTTTTCCAGCGATTGTGGAGCATTTACTATGCAAGCTAGAGGGTTGCCACTTACTGGACGTGTTTTACACAAAAATACCCAGGGACCCTTTTTTAGATTGCTGCTTTCGAGCTAAAGTGGTCGCTTGCCAAAGTTGGGAAAAGTAGACAAAATCCAGGTTGCGCATACATCTTAGTTAATTTCTTTATAACGAAGAGCGGTTTCATAATAATTAAAAAAGGGTCCCCAGCTATTTGATAGTGGAATCGAATGATATGGCCGATGCCTCACGAAAAAATTTGGTTTAGTCTGCAAAAAATCTGGAAAATTAAATTAGTTTGAAAATGCAGTAAAATAATTTCCAAAAACTAAAGTTATGTTCACTGTATTCATTAGAAAGAGAAAATATTAAGCTCCATTTCGATATAAAAATGGCTTCTTAACTCCTAGGAATGAATGAGTAATAACGGTTCAAAGTTGATGTCTCCAAAAGGAATCACCACCTTAAGCTAACCTCAAGGTTAACTCGGAGTTAACCTGATAACTCTCAGTTAATCCGCTGCACCAAATCAGGTTAAGTTGACCTCGAGGTTAACTCCGAACTAACTTGGTCTTTAGCGGCAGAAACTTTATCCTGATTCCTATCAGGATTAACTGAGGACTAACTCAATTTATAAGACTTCAGCTTTCGTTTTTCGGAAAAGTTCATCACTGGCTATTCAAACTATTGTTTGTATTATTGTTTCATTGTTTTTACAAAAAGATTTTTGCACTTTAGTTTTAAACGTTCCTCACGAGATTCGGTCCACTACTTCCGTCATAGCCTTGAGCTGAGGGTAAAGGAAATTTAAGACTTAGCTCTGAGCTAACCTTAGGGTTAAATTAGTCTTCAGCTCATCTTGACAGATGATGATTGAATACATTGACTAAGCAAAAGAATCTAATTGGTTAAAGGTAACCCTTTAAGGGTTTGTTATTCTTGGCAAGACCTAAGTTGGTGCAACAGCCAAATTTTAACCCTAAGCTACAGCTCAGCTGCAGAATAGCTAACACCGAGTTAGATCGGTGTTAAGCTAACACCGAGCTAACTTAGTCCGATTTGGTGCAATCGGGCGATGGTTTAACGTTAAGTACGTTTAATATTCAAATCAACATGTTTATTAGTTAAACCGGAATTAGCGCATTCCGGGATTCGGTGCATTTTTATTCATTGGTTCTGTTATAAGATTTGTTCACGTATTAAAGAAACTTTTAAAATTTAGGAAAATCAGTTTTCGCGAATTCCGGGAATTGATTGCGTTTTCAATAGTTCGTGCTGTTATAAAAGTTGTTTAGCTCGTTAAGAGCTTTCGGAAGATGCCCATCTTGTAGGTGGAGAAACATTTTAAAATCCGGCAATATTGAAAACTCGCAATTCCAGAAGTTGGGGGCATTTTAGTGAAAACCTTGGAAAGCAAAAATGTGCAGCGGTACTAGCTCTATTCGATCGTGAAAATTAAGTTTTGATTGTGATAAAAATTGGGCTAAAAACAACAAATTTTAGATTTTCCGCGAGTGAAATCCGGATTTTCCCACATTTTTGAAATTTTGAGTACCTGACGATTCTAATGGTCAAAGCTTGCATAAACATTTCTTAATCGCACTATAGGAATTTTCTCTGTTTCTCCGTCTTTTATTCCTTCTTCGCAGATCTTCTGAAATCGAAACCGCAAATATGTGAAGGGGAAACTATCAAGACCATAAAAATACAACATAGTAAAGTGAAATTATTTTGCAGCACTCTTACAGGAAAAAATCATAGCAAATATATGCCAATCCTAAATTTTGAGGTTCTTTTAGTTGTTATGAGCTGGGGACCTACGTGATTATTTCATATAAATTATATCCGGCAACGGCTAAAAATTTTATTCAACTGATCAGTTGGAAAAGGAAATTAGTTGGAAAGCTAAAAATTGCTTTTAAATTACCATTACATCTCAACGGTGAAGTGTTTCCCCTGAAATATTTCACTGGTGATATTTTCCGGAGGGAAATTTTCTGGAGAGATTTCACCGCTACACCGACATCGGTCCAGCATGGCTGTGCTGGCCGGCCCACTGTTTTGACATCTGAATAGCTTTATATTTGCAGGTAAAACGGTAAGACCATTGACCGTATTCGATCCAGATACAACACCTTACGTGAACCGGATCATATGCGTACAAGAACTCCATCCGCCAAGTCCATCCTCCAGAACTGGACGCCTATGGACCGTGTTGAGTTGAGCGTCATTCCAAGTGGAACGCCCATCGAGATCGAAGGCGAAATTTCTGGATGGCGTACCAGTATTTATGCTCAATCCGGTACAATTTTGTAGCTCGCGGTATACAGAAGAGACCGGGTGCAAATTTTTCATATATATCCTGACAATTCAGGATCAGTACACGCCATAAACAAGCCTATAACTTATTTAAAACGAGTCAACAGGATCCTGGTCAGAAGATTCACAAATGAACTGATGATCCATACATCCCGCTCAACATGTGCATTGCGAGGATGTTTCAACCCGAAAAAACCTTGGCAATACGATATCAAAGATAATAACTGTAATATGCTAGCATCCTTCCTGGCTAACGATACTTTGTGCAGCCATTTGGTGCAACGGTCTAACTGCGGGTTATCTCTTGTTAACACCGAGTTAACGTAACACCGAGTTAAAAATGGTTGGTGCAAGCCAGTGTAAGTTGTACCAGTACATAATGGCCTTTGTCTTTCTCTGTTAAGGAAACTTTACCATTTACCCCCTATAAATGGATTTCGCCACACCAGTGTCAACCGGCTCATCAATTCGCTTACAGAATTTTATACATATGAAAACGTCACACCAGCCAGCCACTGGATACACGTTGCTCAGTCCCGGAAGTTTCATGTTAGGATAACTAGCATGTTTGGACACATATTAGCCATAACTTGCAACAACAGGTTAGTATAATCTCAAAATAGGGAAGTACAATTTGTAATGTGTGGTTAATATTGTTACCAATAACAATTTATAGCATAGATTTCTTTTGAAGTTGTTAATTTGAGAAATCATCTGAGGTTTAGTCAGTAAGTAGAACAAGTGTTTGTAATAACCTGATATGGTGTTGTTTTCAGTTCTGTTAAACAAATGTTGTATAGCTTAAGAAGAAGTAAATGCAGCTATACATTGCGATTGCGTGATGTAGTCAACATGAAGGAAAGTCAAATAGTATAAGTTTAGTAATGTTATTTTATTTCATATTAAATCCATACTAAATTAAGTTCTATTTTCAACACAGCGTAGTAAGCTCACTAATAGCAAGAGTACATAATGATAAGAGTATGACACTAGCCTAGTCTCTGTTATCAGAGCAAATGCTATGCTCTGTTCGCTAACGGCTGACCCCCCCACAAATTGGCCCCATCACTTCAAAGAAATTTAAGCGCTATGTTTGTGCTCTAAAGCTCGCAACAGACGCACATTGAACAAACTGAGTAGTTGTTTTCGAGCTTTAGAACGTAGGCATAGCGCTTAAATTTCTTTGAAGTGATGGGTCTAAGTTGTGGGGGGGTCAGCCGTTATCGTGCAGATCATGTCCCAAGCCTAATTACTAAGAGCTTGACGCTTGTCACACTCTTTGTTATTTTGTACTCTTGATTTGGTTTACACTAGTCTGTAGTCTGTTCCGTTCGCTAACGGCTGACCCCCCACAAAGTGGCCCCCCTCACTTCAAAGAAATTTAAGCGCTCTGCCTCCGTTCTAAAGCTCGAAAACAACTACTCAGTTGGTTCAATGTGCGTCTATTGCGAGCTTTAGAGCACAAACATAAATTTTTTTGAAGTGATGGGGCCAATTTGTGGGGGGGTCAGTCGTTAGCGAACAGAGCATAGTGTTTGCTCTGATAACAGAGACTAGGCTTAGTGTCATACTCTTATCATTATGTACTCTTGCTAAGAGTAAATTATTGCATTTATTGCCATGTTCATAGTTTAGTCGACATGCACCGGATTGCACCAATGAGGGTTAGCTCGGTGTTAAGGTGGTGATTCCTTTTGGCCACATATTATTGGTTGACGGTACGAATCAAGATGAAATTTGACGAAACTTTCCAAAATAAGTTCTTTTAGCATTCTAACACCCTCCGCGCAATCCCGCTTCAAAACTTCGACGTCTCCGTTCAGGGCAGTTTTTGCTGATTTTTAACAAATAGACAGTAGCTGCATATCCGTGATAGTATTCATTCGAAAGATGTTGTTGAGCTCTACATTTTTGCTTTTTGAAGTAGCTTTCTAGCTTTTCTCTATAGTGAGATATAGCTGATTTTCTTATTTTGGCGTTGAAAACTTGTCATTTTTGCAGAAATCAAATAATCCGCCATATCTTGAGCTACGCAAGCCATAAAATTAAACTAAGGGTGTCAATTTGAAGGTCTCGTTGGGGCCGATTATTCATGGCATTGTAATCTTCTAAATGCTATCCCGTACGCTGCTGTTATAAAAAATGTAGTTTTTGCAAAATCACGACCAAATTTTTTCCAGCGATTGTGGAGCATTTACTATGCAAGTTAGAGGGTTGCCACTTACTGGACGTGTTTTACACAAAAATACCCAGGGACCCTTTTTTAGATTGCTGCTTTCGAGCTAAAGTGGTCGCTTGCCAAAGTTGGGAAAAGTAGACAAAATCCAGGTTGCGCATACATCTTAGTTAATTTCTTTATAACGAAGAGCGGTTTCATAATAATTAAAAAAGGGTCCCCAGCTATTTGATAGTGGAATCGAATGATATGGCCGATGCCTCACGAAAAAATTTGGTTTAGTCTGCAAAAAATCTGGAAAATTAAATTAGTTTGAAAATGCAGTAAAATAATTTCCAAAAACTAAAGTTATGTTCACTGTATTCATTAGAAAGAGAAAATATTAAGCTCCATTTCGATATAAAAATGGCTTCTTAACTCCTAGGAATGAATGAGTAATAACGGTTCAAAGTTGATGTCTCCAAAAGGAATCACCACCTTAAGCTAACCTCAAGGTTAACTCGGAGTTAACCTGATAACTCTCAGTTAATCCGCTGCACCAAATCAGGTTAAGTTGACCTCGAGGTTAACTCCGAACTAACTTGGTCTTTAGCGGCAGAAACTTTATCCTGATTCCTATCAGGATTAACTGAGGACTAACTCAATTTATAAGACTTCAGCTTTCGTTTTTCGGAAAAGTTCATCACTGGCTATTCAAACTATTGTTTGTATTATTGTTTCATTGTTTTTACAAAAAGATTTTTGCACTTTAGTTTTAAACGTTCCTCACGAGATTCGGTCCACTACTTCCGTCATAGCCTTGAGCTGAGGGTAAAGGAAATTTAAGACTTAGCTCTGAGCTAACCTTAGGGTTAAATTAGTCTTCAGCTCATCTTGACAGATGATGATTGAATACATTGACTAAGCAAAAGAATCTAATTGGTTAAAGGTAACCCTTTAAGGGTTTGTTATTCTTGGCAAGACCTAAGTTGGTGCAACAGCCAAATTTTAACCCTAAGCTACAGCTCAGCTGCAGAATAGCTAACACCGAGTTAGATCGGTGTTAAGCTAACACCGAGCTAACTTAGTCCGATTTGGTGCAATCGGGCGATGGTTTAACGTTAAGTACGTTTAATATTCAAATCAACATGTTTATTAGTTAAACCGGAATTAGCGCATTCCGGGATTCGGTGCATTTTTATTCATTGGTTCTGTTATAAGATTTGTTCACGTATTAAAGAAACTTTTAAAATTTAGGAAAATCAGTTTTCGCGAATTCCGGGAATTGATTGCGTTTTCAATAGTTCGTGCTGTTATAAAAGTTGTTTAGCTCGTTAAGAGCTTTCGGAAGATGCCCATCTTGTAGGTGGAGAAACATTTTAAAATCCGGCAATATTGAAAACTCGCAATTCCAGAAGTTGGGGGCATTTTAGTGAAAACCTTGGAAAGCAAAAATGTGCAGCGGTACTAGCTCTATTCGATCGTGAAAATTAAGTTTTGATTGTGATAAAAATTGGGCTAAAAACAACAAATTTTAGATTTTCCGCGAGTGAAATCCGGATTTTCCCACATTTTTGAAATTTTGAGTACCTGACGATTCTAATGGTCAAAGCTTGCATAAACATTTCTTAATCGCACTATAGGAATTTTCTCTGTTTCTCCGTCTTTTATTCCTTCTTCGCAGATCTTCTGAAATCGAAACCGCAAATATGTGAAGGGGAAACTATCAAGACCATAAAAATACAACATAGTAAAGTGAAATTATTTTGCAGCACTCTTACAGGAAAAAATCATAGCAAATATATGCCAATCCTAAATTTTGAGGTTCTTTTTAGTTGTTATGAGCTGGGGACCTACGTGATTATTTCATATAAATTATATCCGGCAACGGCTAAAAATTTTATTCAACTGATCAGTTGGAAAAGGAAATTAGTTGGAAAGCTAAAAATTGCTTTTAAATTACCATTACATCTCAACGGTGAAGTGTTTCCCCCTGAAATATTTCACTGGTGATATTTTCCGGAGGGAAATTTTCTGGAGAGATTTCACCGCTACACCGACATCGGTCCAGCATGGCTGTGCTGGCCGGCCCACTGTTTTGACATCTGAATAGCTTTATATTTGCAGGTAAAACGGTAAGACCATTGACCGTATTCGATCCAGATACAACACCTTACGTGAACCGGATCATATGCGTACAAGAACTCCATCCGCCAAGTCCATCCTCCAGAACTGGACGCCTATGGACCGTGTTGAGTTGAGCGTCATTCCAAGTGGAACGCCCATCGAGATCGAAGGCGAAATTTCTGGATGGCGTACCAGTATTTATGCTCAATCCGGTACAATTTTGTAGCTCGCGGTATACAGAAGAGACCGGGTGCAAATTTTTCATATATATCCTGACAATTCAGGATCAGTACACGCCATAAACAAGCCTATAACTTATTTAAAACGAGTCAACAGGATCCTGGTCAGAAGATTCACAAATGAACTGATGATCCATACATCCCGCTCAACATGTGCATTGCGAGGATGTTTCAACCCGAAAAAACCTTGGCAATACGATATCAAAGATAATAACTGTAATATGCTAGCATCCTTCCTGGCTAACGATACTTTGTGCAGCCATTAGGCGGCCAATGTTAGCCATTTGGCCGCGTATCGCGTCAATGATGATTTTGAAACCGACGACTGGAGCAGGCATTACTCGAGACCAATTGGAATGAATCAAATGAAAAATCAACCTGTTCGTGAATATCTGCCTTTATATCCAAATCCGGGTAGTCGTGTGCAACAGCAAAGGGCGAAACAATGATTGAGAAATTTCAGTTTTGGATTATTTTGGTCGACTGCGGCCATTTTTTTTACCAGAGGCCGGCAGAATCGAAGGAGCCAGAAATTTTTTGACTCTGAAATAAACTTGTTTGTTCGAACTCGGGTGAGAAACGTTAGCGAGTGTGCCACAAATAGATAATACATTGATACTTATATATTATAAAAGATTTTTACAATACACATCCTTTGCTTTTGCAAAGTGTTGTATTGTAAGACGGATTGGTTTGTAGGTTGCATACGACTGGCAAACGGAACGGTATACTTTCAAAAGTATACTTTTCTCTTCAAACAGTAAAGGAAAGATTCAATCTAGCTTCATTCTATTTTTTAATCAAATTCCAGTTTTCCAGGTTAAATAGTTAGTCTGATTTGCATTGTTCAGCCGGCTTCACATTTGAGTGTTAAGTCGCAAGTCCTAAGTTTTAGAGCTTAAAACTTGCGAAATTGATTCAGACCTTAAGACTAGACATAAAACAAATTTATCTCTTTACACTTAAGAGTTACGACTACAGACTAGTGTAAACCAAATCAAGAGTACAAAATAACAAAGAGTGTGACAAGCGTCAAGCTCTTAGTTATTAGGCTTGGGACATGATCTGCACGATAACGGCTGACCTCCCCCACAACTTAGACCCATCACTTCAAAGAAATTTAAGCGCTATGCCTACGTTCTAAAGCTCGAAAACAACTACTCAGTTGGTTCAATGTGCGTCTGTTGCGAGCTTTAGAGCACAAACATAGCGCTTAAATTTCTTTGAAGTGATGGGGCCAATTTGTAGGGGGGTCAGCCGTTAGCGAACAGAGCATAGTGTTTGCTCTGATAACAGAGACTAGGCTTAGTGTCGTATTCTTATCATTATGTACTCTTGCTAATAATAAATTATTGCATTTATTGCCATGTTCATAGTTTAGTCGGCATGCACCGGATTGCACCAATGACGGTTAGCTCGGTGTTAAGCTAACCTCAAGGTTAACTCGGAGTTAACCTGATAACTCTCAGTTAATCCGCTGCACCAAATCAGGTTAAGTTGACCTCGAGGTTAACTCCGAACTAACTTGGTCTTTAGCGGCAGAAACTTTATCCTGATTCCTATCAGGATTAACTGAGGACTAACTCAATTTATAAGACTTCAGCTTTCGTTTTTCGGAAAAGTTCATCACTGGCTATTCAAACTATTGTTTGCATTATTGTTTCATTGTTTTTACCAAAAAAGACTTTTGCACTTTAGTTTTAAACGTTCCTCACGAGATTCGATCCACTACTTCCGTCATAGCCTTGAGCTGAGGGTAAAGGAAATTTAAGACTTAGCTCTGAACTTAGGGTTAAATTAGTCTTCAGCTAATCTTGACAGATGATGATTGGATACATTGACTAAGCAAAAGAATCTAATTGGTTAAAGGTAACCCTTTAGGAGTTTGTTATTCTTGGCAAGACCTAAGTTGGTGCAACAGCCAAATTTCAACCCTAAGCTACAGCTCAGCTGCAGAATAGCTAACACCGAGTTAGATCGGTGTTAAGCTAACACCGAGCTAACTTAGTCCGATTTGGTGCAATCGGGCGATGGTTTAACGTTGAGTACGTTTAGTATTCAAATCAACATGTTTATTAGTTAAACCGGAATTAGCGCATTCCGGGATTCGGTGCATTTTTATTCATTGGTTCTGTTATAAGATTTGTTCAGGTATTAAAGAAACTTTTAAAATTTAGGAAAATCAGTTTTCGCGAATTCCGGGAATTGATTGCATTTTCAATAGTTCGTGCTGTTATAAAAGTTGTTTAGCTCGTTAAGAGCTTTCGAAAGATGCCCATCTTGTAGGTGGAGAAACATTTTAAAATCCGGCAATATTGAAAACTCGCAATTCCAGAAATTGGGGGCATTTTTGTGAAAAGCTTGGAAAGCAAAAATGTGCAGCGGTACTAGCTCTATTCGATCGTGAAAATTAAGTTTTGATTGCGATAAAAATTGGGCTAAAACCAACAAATTTTAGATTTTCCGCGAGTGAAATCCGGATTTCCGGATTTTGTCACATTTTTGAAATTTTGAGTACCTGACGATTCTAATGGTCAAAGCTTGCATGAACATTTCTTAATCGCACTATAGGAATTTTCTCTGTTTCGCCGTCTTTTATTCCTTCTTCGCAGATCTTCTGAAATCGAAACCGCAAATATGTGAGGGGGAAACTATCAAGACCATAAAAATACAACATAGTAAAGTGAAATTATTTTGCAGCACTCTTACAGGAAAAGTTAATAGCAAATATATGCCAATCCTAAATTTTGAGGTTCTTTTTAGTTGTTATGAGCTGGGGACCTATGTGATAATTTCATATAAATTATATCCGGCAACGGCTAAAAATTTTATTCAACTGATCAGTTGGAAAAGGAAATTAGTTGGAAAGCTAAAAATTGCTTTTAAATTATTATTACATCTCAACGGTGATCTCTTTCCCCCTGAAATATTTCACTGGTGATATTTTCCGGAGGGAAATTTTCTGGGGGGATTTCACCGTTACACCGACATCGGTCCAGCATGGCTGTGCTGGCCGGCCCACTGTTTTGACATCTGAATAGCTTTATATTTGCAGGTAAAACGGTAAGACCATTGACCGTATTCGATCCAGATACAACACCTTACGTGAACCGGATCATATGCGTACAAGAACTCCATCCGCCAAGTCCATCCTCCAGAACTGGACGCCTATGGACCGTGTTGAGTTGAGCGTCATTCCAAGTGGAACGCCCATCGAGATCGAAGGCGAAATTTCTGGATGGCGTACCAGTATTTATGCTCAATCCGGTACAATTTTGTAGCTCGCGGTATACAGAAGAGACCGGGTGCAAATTTTTCATATATATCCTGACAATTCAGGATCAGTGCACGCCATAAACAAGCCTATAACTTATTTAAAACGGGTCAACAGGATCCTGGTCAGAAGATTCACAAATGAACTGATGATCCATACATCCCGCTCAACATGTGCATTGCGAGGATGTTTCAACCCGAAAAAACCTTGGCAATACGATATCAAAGATAATAACTGTAATATGCTAGCATCCTTCCTGGCTAACGATACTTTGTGCAGCCATTAGGCGGCCAATGTTAGCCATTTGGCCGCGTATCGCGTCAATGATGATTTTGAAACCGACGACTGGAGCAGGCATTACTCGAGACCAATTGGAATGAATCAAATGAAAAATCAACCTGTTCGTGAATATCTGCCTTTATATCCAAATCCGGGTAAGTCGTGTGCAACAGCAAAGGGCGAAACAATGATTGAGAAATTTCAGTTTTGGATTATTTTGGTCGACTGCGGCCATTTTTTTACCAGAGGCCGGCAGAATCGAAGGAGCCAGAAACTTTTTGACTCTGAAATAAACTTGATTGTTCGAACTCGGGTGGGAAACGTTAGCGAGTGTGTCCCAAATAGATAATACATTGATACTCATATATTATAAAAGATTTTTACAATACACATCCTTTGCTTTTGCAAAGTGTTGTATTGTAAGACGGATTGGTTTGTAGGTTGCATACGACTGGCAAACGGAACGGTATACTTTCAAAAGTATACTTTTCTCTTCAAACAGTACAGGAAAGATATTCCAGTTTTCCAGGTTAAATAGTTAGTCTGATTTGCATTGTTCAGCCGGCTTCACATTTGAGTGTTAAGTCGCAAGTCCTAAGTTTAGAGCTTAAAACTTGCGAAATTGATTCAGACTTTAAGACTAGACATAAAACAAATTTATCTCTTAAAACTTAAGAGTTACGACTGCAGACTAGTGTAAACCAAATCAAGAGTACAAAATAACAAAGAGTGTGACAAGCGTCAAGCTCTAGTTATTAGGCTTGGGACATGATCTGCACGATAACGGCTGACCCCCCCACAACTTAGACCCATCACTTCAAAGAAATTTAAGCGCTATGCCTACGTTCTAAAGCTCGAAAACAACTACTCAGTTGGTTCAATGTGCGTCTGTTGCGAGCTTTAGAGCACAAACATAGCGCTTAAATTTCTTTGAAGTGATGGGGCCAATTTGTGGGGGGGGGTCAGCCGTTAGCGAACAGAGCATAGTGTTTGCTCTGATAACAGAGACTAGGCTTAGTGTCGTATTCTTATCATTATGTACTCTTGCTAATAATAAATTATTGCATTTATTGCCATGTTCATAGTTTAGTCGACATGCACCGGATTGCACCAATGACGGTTAGCTCGGTGTTAAGCTAACCTCAAGGTTAACTCGGAGTTAACCTGATAACTCTCAGTTAATCCGCTGCACCAAATCAGGTTAAGTTGACCTCGAGGTTAACTCCGAACTAACTTGGTCTTTAGCGGCAGAAACTTTATCCTGATTCCTATCAGGATTAACTGAGGACTAACTCAATTTATAAGACTTCAGCACGCCATTTGCACGCCA